>QEOT01008218.1:66492-113928 GCA_003123785.1 Pterocarya stenoptera | reverse complement strand
CTAGGACATGGGTGGCACTCCTGAAGGTGATTTTAGGTGGGGGTCTAAACCCTCCCCCATTGGCAAACATAGCTTCGGCCAAGCTCGCCATTTCATCTTACTTATTCCATTGGCTTGCCCCCAAAAAAAATTCGACAAAAGAGAGTTAATGAGAGCAATGGTGGCCAACGGCACGTTTATTACTGAGAGAATATGAATAGGCATGCTCGCAAGCACATGCCTTAGCAAAATCAATCTTCTCCCTTAAGAAAGTAGCTTGAATTTCCAACCTACAACTCTTTTCCTAGCTTTTTTCACAAAAGGTTCAATGATCATTGTCGTTAATTTTCCAGACACAACAGAAGCCCCCAAATAGGTGACTGGAAATTTACCCTCTCGAAAGCCAGTGATTCTCAATAAAGCACATATCCGAGATGAGGAAATATGCTTGGATGGGAAAAGAGCAGACTTATCTTTGCTAATTAACTCCCCTGACCAACCTTCATAAATGTTCAGAATCTCAACAAGTCTCCTAATCACTACAACATTATGTAGTTTTTGCGGCGAAACTATGTCGTTGTAATAGAGCATTAAATTGCGGCTACAGGTCTCAAGCGGCAGTTTTATCACTGCAGAACAAACGCCACAAATTGGGCGTGACACTTGATTACTTTCTCGCCGCAAACATAAGCGCCAAATCAGCACCACAAATTACGGCAGATCTGGACGCCGATGTTGATTCAGACCTTGATGCCGCAGCTGCCTAAACACCCAATCGACGAAATCGCAGCAAAATTTCCAAACCTAGCCGCGAGTTAGTGTTCTGCCGCAACCATTTGTATCCATCTGCGCGCCCTAAGTTCGTCGCAGAGTCCTCAATCCATCTCGGTGAGTTGGACTCGCCGGTGAGGTTAACGCAGCTCTCAAACCGCCGGATAAAACCCCAGGTACGTATAAATAAATCTGTTCGCCATTTTCGGCAGTTGTGAAATCGCAGGGGATCGTGATTTGGTTTCACTATTTCTTTATAAATTCAACCCGTTATAATGTATTTACATTCAATTATTAGTATGATTATCTAGGGAAATTAGTTTTGTAGATTGGGAGGACCATGTAAAATTTCCTCAATCTGTTCTCAATGGTTCTCAATTGAATTTACTCTTAAATGTCCCTATAATTATAGGGACATTTGAGAGTAATCTTATTTCAATTCGTATAGTCTCAATGCTGTTTTCAGTATTTTTCCTATATATATATCATCATGATGGGAAATTGCTTCCGAACATAGAATGTTCAATGATAGAAAAGCTAACCTAATTTAAATTGAAGACTTTACACACTATATAATGTCAACTGAAAGCACTATATAATGTCAACTGAAAGCAGTATTGCGTAAAAATCCTCACATAGAAATTAATCCCCCAAATATATGAGTTTATATTTGGGCTAGCAGTCCCACATTTATACGTAATGTCTTGGAATTTCATCATGCCAACAGTACTAGCTACAATCTGATCTCAAAGACATGTACATGTACATACATAATTAACAGAATCTTAGTTGAATCAGCAGCTCTTTCGGGTCTTGGCTACAACAACAAAATAAGCACTGCCCTTAAAATCTGAATGAATTGACCTGTTGCAATACAACAATAGTTTAAACTTAGTAATTCTCACGAACAGATTAAGCTGGTCTAATTTTTATACTACTGCATTGGCATATTATGTACAGCTGAAAAGTACTAGTAAATCCATGGATGAAAATTATGATGGGTCTTGAAGCTGATGAATAGTTTCTACCTCAATCCACATTCGCCATGTTAGCTAACATCTTAGTTTAAACAAGTATTATCTCAAACAAGTCTTAAAATGCATTTCAAAAGCCCTGTATAATTGTAAAAAACCAAGTTGATTTATTAGTTAAGCTGAAATTGGAGCCATCTTGTTTTTGCTAGGTAAATGTTCAGATTAACTTAGTATAATTTCCTTATACAAATATACTTACAGAGATCATATACACATATACCTACACACAAACATGTCCCCTATTTGTGGATCAATACTCATATATCTTGCATATATAAAAGCTGCTTATATATATGCAATATATAGATTTCTGGGTGGCAATATATATATGCAAGATATATGAGCAATATATATATGCAATATACGTATGCAAGATATAGATTTATGGGTGGCAATATATATATGCAAAACATATGAGCAATATATATATATGCAAGATATAGATTTCTGGGTGGAAATATATATATACATCTATATATTTCCATTGCTAGCACATCCTGCATGTTATATATATACTTATGTACTTGTATTTTGCTGTCTCCTAAATCCAGCCAGCTCAAAACAATATATATATATACTGTGATATATATATATATAGATAGGGCAACTCGAGAGACATTCCCATCTAGGCTAAAAAGCAAGATTGGCCCTACATATTCTGTGCAAAAACAGAATGAATATGAATGGAAATAATTGGCTATGACAATTATGGCGTTGGAGTAATTCACTGCTTGTCTAGCCTTGGGTTATTTTTCTTTTATAATTATTATGAAAGTGGTATCATGTTTTGTTAACCTTTTAGGTATCTCTTTTGTTTTTCCCTTCCTCTTCTTTTTTAAAACGTCTAAATATTTCCATTTTTCCCAAGCTTAATTAGTTATTCATGTATTTTTTTTTTCCCAGCAAATTAATCCCCATGGCATATGCCAAATTAATCTAAACCGAATACTAAGTGAATATACGTTATTTTATCATATTCACTATTTTATCATATTCAATATCAAGCATTTACATTGAATACCAGATTATAGATTTAGAAGGATGTAAAATCTGTAACTCTATTTGCCTTTTAACAATTGATATTATGTTATTAGGTATCTTAAAGGTTTTCATCACTCCTACAATGCTTATTCTAGTACATGTTACACTTGTTTGCAAGTTAAAGCATAAGGTTAGCAAAACAACACATTCAGTGCACTAAGTGGAATTAAAATTGCCTGCATGCCTGCTGAGTTCTTAACACCCTACATCCCAAAATACCTAGATGTCAAGATATGAGTCATGGAACAATCACAATAAATAGGCCAACCCAAAATAGTGTACTACATCATATATAAAACAACCGATGAAGTTCAAAATTAGGTTCCTGACAGTAGATTGATAAATTAATACTTAAGACAGTTTACTTTATGTTTTATATACCAACTAATGTCCATAACAGTTTACTTTGAACATCTCCCTAGCATAGATACTTAGTTAATATGGGTTCCCATTTATTCTAATGCAATAAACCATCGTACCTGCATATCCTTCACCCTCTCCACCAAGATTCTGTTTCCAGCCATATATGACTGACCAAAAGTCCTGGAGTAAATAGATATCCCCATCACAGGTTCATTAAAAGTGTAACAAAAGTTTCATCTATACAAAACAGTCCATAACAGTTGTTGTTGGCATGTAGCTGGCTAAGGATTTGCTTGAGTCTATTAATAGACCGTTTACCACCATTAACAAAAATCAGGATATCATTTGTATACAATAAATGTGAAATCAAAGGAGCCCCTACCGGTAAGTGAAACCTGCCAATCCTACCATCTTCAAAATTCTTTTTAAGAAGCCGCGTTAATACCTCTTCCATCACAATAAATAAATAAGGAGATAAAGGGTCTCCTTGTTGTAAACCACGAGTAGGTTGGAAGAAACCTTTAAAAGTATCATTCATCATTACTGAAAACCAAGGAGATTTCATGCATTCCCCTACTAAACGGCAAAATGTGGAAAAGAAACCAAAAACTTTTAAAAACTCTAATAAAAAGCCTCAATGATCAACACGATCATAGGATTTGGTCATATCAATTTTAACCATCATGTTGCTGTCCAAAATTTTCTTATTCAAGAAATGAATAATTTCCTGTGCAAGCGTGATATTTTCAAAACTGCTTTTACTAGGTACAAACGCACCTTGCTCGGGAGAAACAATCTTGTGAATAATTTGCGACATTATTAGTGGTCTAGTTATCAATAGTGTGTAGCCAGGCTGCATGCATCTCATCCCCAAGTAAGTGGAGAGAAAGAGGAAAAAAAGAGAGATCAAAGACTTCTTGAGCTCCAGTATCTCTGAGACCTAATTTTCGTCAGATTTTCTTACTCACATTTCATTTTACTGTTTGTTAGTTGGTTCATATTTGGAGCCGTTGATCCACAGTAGGTTGGATGACTCATGCTAATTAATTTACTCTCACGATGATGGTTGTGCCTAATTATGGCGTACATCAATGGCATACTAAATTATATATGAAAAAATTTAGTTGCAAATGATTATAGGCACTAATACGCGTATTTATTTAATGTGATTAGTCAAAAAGTACATTTTATTAAAAATAATATTAATTTAAATTTAGAATATGAAGACAATATAATTAATACGCAAATTGGTACTAAACTTATTTGTACATGACAAAACCCATTATATATAATGATATTTGCAGTGCAGAAAATCGAGGACACAGACAGTGCTGTTTGCAAAGAGAGCTTATACAAACTCAACATTCATATTTTTGTTACCTCGTACGAGGAAGAAGAAGAAGATACGTACAGCTCGCGCGTCCAGTCCCAAGCGTCGAAGCCCGCGGCCTCCTTGCCTGATCTTGAAACTTTTTCCCTTTTGTTTGCCCTATCTTAATTCTCGTGCGTGCCTCAATACCGGTTCTCTTTTTCTACAGTGTACTTATTATTTTCTTTTGTTCTCTAGTTTAGAAAGCATATTAATATTGACATGCTACAATTTATCTTTCTATTTTTCAAACCAGTTTACAATGTTTTTTTTTTACTTTTCTTAAAGAAAGTCTATTGATTACCGGAGAAACACGTACAAACTGTAACGAGCACTGCGTTACCTTCTTTATTTTAAACTTAAAACGAACAGAACAAGCATCTTCAACACTAAATTCCAGAAAAAACAGACAGACACAAAAAAAAAAAAACCCCCCCCGGGGGGGGGGGGGGNCCTTGGTAGCGAACATCTCATGCCTGTGGTTCACAAGAAACTCAACGAATTTGTCTACATATCGGTACTGGAGTTGCTTGTCTCCAAAACTGGTCATCATCTCCTTAGCTTTATCCCTATAAATCTGTCCCTCTGCATCCTTCATCACCAACCTTAGCGTCTTGGCCACAGACTCCCTGCTAAATGATCCATCTTGCTCATTTCTGGGTACCTCCGCTCCTGTCTGCATCTCCTCCAAAAGCTTACCATTCAGTATTTGGTCCCCAAACATGGCCAACATAATAAGCGGACGTCCAAACTGGAATGCCTCTGTCACTGAACTCCAACCACAATGTGTAAAGTAACCCCCAACTGACTCGTGACCTAATATCTTAACCTGAGGCGCCCAACCCCGCCAAACAATCCCACGACCTTTGATTCGCTCCTCAAATCCTTCAGGTATCTGATCATCTGAGTCTACTCCACCTTCCGGGAGCTTTTGCTTTCTTAGAACAAGGAAGAAGGGCAAACCCGATTGCTCTAGCCCTAGAGCCAACTCTTTGAACTCTTCTTGACTTGGTTCGCTCTCACTTCCAAATGCTACGTAAACCACTGACCCTTTCTCTTGCTTGTCTAACCACTCGAGAATGGTTCCCCAAGTAGTGCTATCGTTGTGATCGTCATTTACAACTTTATCCTCCGCCGACGGTGGCAATAAGCCCACCGGAATAACACGTAAATTAAAAAGCTTTCCGATAAGTTTCAACCACTCACCTTCGACCTCCATGCAAGCTTTAACAGCCATGACTTCGGTGCCTAACGCCATTTTACTGAAACGAAACCAGTCGGAAATACCAGAAGCATTTTCTTCATAGAAGCTAAGCATTACTTCCTTTGCCACAAAGAGCGGAAACGCTACTTTTGTTGGAAAGGTAATCCATTTGGGAGGTACGGTTAAACGCTCAAGCTCCATCCTCGTGCCCTTTGGATATATAGCATCTTCCATCACACTCGACTCTGCTGGTGGTCCAAAGAAACCTAGACACGATGCACTGAAAACACTGAAGAACGCCCGTGAGATGCATAACTTAACAGCAATTGGTGGTAACCAATGGGGGGCAAAGTCACATACAATCCAATCGGGAGTGGAGGTTTCCAAGAAACGAGACAAAGGTTCCTGGAGACTGTCGAAAGCGATCTTAAGGTATGGAACTATGTGGTGTGGTACATCCATGGTGGCCTCTGCGTTTTCTGGGAGGTTCTCTACATGGGGCAAGGGCAACTTCACAAAAGTTATGAAAGATGCTAGATCTAGAGGGATCTTTGGGAGGCGTTCAATGTTTCTAGGAGTAGAAATGAATGAAATATGATGACCCTTTCGAGCTATGTGCTTGCTGAGCTCTAAGAACGGGATTATGTGACCGAAGGCCAGCCATGGGAACATGGCTATGTGAAGCTTCTTAGGCTGATCGTCAACCATGGCGTCCAGTTTGGTTGTATTGATCTCTGAGCTCATGGTCTTATCTGTCTCTCTTTCAATACAGTCCAAAGTGATCATTCGACGGTGATTTCTTAATGAGCCGGGCTACTCTGCTGCCAGAGTAACCGCTCGAGTTATCGGTCTTCACATTTCTTTTATCTTTTTTTTTTATTTTTTACATTTTTTAATACATTTAAAAATTTTAAAAAAATAAAAAAATATTTCAATATATTTAAAATCACATTTTTAATTACTAAATAAAAAAATAATTTTTTTTAACAAACGATCAAATAAACCGTTAC
The DNA here is from genome assembly GCA_003123785.1 of Pterocarya stenoptera. Lineage (NCBI taxonomy): Eukaryota > Viridiplantae > Streptophyta > Magnoliopsida > Fagales > Juglandaceae > Pterocarya > Pterocarya stenoptera. Next base: position 107,157 of record QEOT01008218.1, on the reverse strand, counting down.
AAATGAGAGGGCAAAATAATTTTTTCCTTTCTTAATTGTTTACCAGGGATATCCACTGCCCGAAATTCTTATACCACAGTATGGTCTCATTAATTAAAGGAATGAGCTGGATATATTTGAAAGGTGAGATTTCATCTCAATTTATTATTATAATTTTTTTTAATTTTTATATAAAATATAATAAATAATTTAATTTTTTTAAATTTTAAAATAATAATAATATTAAAAAATAAAATTTTAAATTTTAATTTAAAATTAAAAAATCTCATCTTACAATCCAAACTTATCACTGTCTGTGACACTGAAACGCTAATTACACTAGTACATGACTTGTTCAGACCATGAGAAAAACATGCATGTCCGACCGACGTTGTTTTTGGAATGGAAAATACCATGTAGTTCTCTCGAGCACAGTTATGGTTAGTGTATTTAATTTTTTTTAAAATATTACGGTTAATGTATTTATATATTTTTTTAACATTTAATATTTAGATCATATTTTACAAAAAAATATAAGAAAAAAGATTATTTTTTTCAATTCCTCCGAGTGATTGATTGCATGTGCAGGGAGTTAAATGTCTGTGCCGGCTGCTCGTACGTTAGTAAGTCAGAAAAATAAAAGAGGTAGTAGGTGGTAGACATAATGTAATTTAATTATTAGCGACAAAAAATGGTTAGTATAATGGCGGAGTACCATGCAGACCAACCAGAAGGATAAAAACAGCTCATATGGCCATTAATTTGGACACGTATAAAGCCTATAATAGAGTTAGAAAAATGCTGGATATAAACGCCGGATACAAGCAAGATGTAAATGCTGACATGGAAAAATACACAAACACGCCGTTTTACATTTTAACTTTGCTCATTTCCCTCCTCTTCAATTTCTCATTCTCTATAAAGCTCTCTCATTTTTGTGTTTCTTCTTCGAGCCCTCTCCCCTTTTCTTATTGTCTCTTTCTTCCCTTTTGTTTTCGCCGCTGCTCGCTGTTGGAAAATTTTAGGCATGTTTATTAGGTTGGGATTCCTAATGCATCGGAAGCAACAAATGCAGACTTGCTTGAAAGCCGGAAAGATTTCCGATGCGCACCCTCCAACTGGCTGAAAGGGAAAGTTATAGAAGGCTCCTTAATTGCAAGATCCTTTATTGACTTTCCATTCAAAAAATTGGTCGGAACACCAGAGGGTAGCCTAGAATCTACTTCACAACCACCATCTCCGGCAAGCCTTGGCTTACCTAGTTGGGATTTCATTTCTTCCTTTCTCTTTCTACACCCTTCATGATCCACAACTGGAGAATTTACAGAGTTAATGGATGCAGAGACCATACCTTGTTGTTTCGTTCCTTCATCACCCTTCTGAGATGAGCTCTGCCCAAGGATTACCCTTGAAGAGCGAAGTTTCTCCAGCTGGGCTTTAAGCTCTACATTCTCCCTCAAAACACGTTGAAGGGTTCCACTCTTCCCTACCAGAGAGCCCCCACGAGCCCTAGCATCTTCAACTCCAACTTGGAGGCTAGCACTTTTAGACTTCATCGGACCTCCATTCTTCCCTGGAAGGCGAACATCTAATTTTCATTGCGGAAGTTTGACTTTGGGGCCTCGATGATTTCATCTATGAATTGGCAAGGAAGCACAAGTAATAAGAGTGAAAGGAATGCCGAAGTCAACCTTTTATATTTATTATTATTACTTTTTAAAGCCGTTTGTAAGCCGCTTACTTAAAGCGTTTGTACGTAGCAATTCCGATAGAGTTAATGACCTTTTTTGCAAGCTATGCTCAGAAGATTAGGTTTTTGGTGAAAAACTGCCAAGCTTACTTATGTGCTATGTGTCTTATGTTAACTATTCAGTTGTAGTAAATGGTAGGTCTGGAAAGGTCATTGTTCCCTCGTGAGGTTTAAGACAGGAGATCCTCTATCCCCCTACTGTTCTTGATTTGTACTGAGGAATTGAACCAACTATTCCTGAAAGCTGAAAGAGATGGTCTAATAAAGGGGACAACAGCTCATGTAAAAGGGGGTCTAAGGGTCGATCACCTTTTGTTTGCTGATGACTGTGTGATTTTTGGTAAGGCCAGAAAGGACGAATGGGCTAGCATTTATGCTACTCTTGAATGCTATGAAAAAGCCTCCGGTCAAATGTTGAATAAACAGAAAACCTCTATCCTTTTCAGCTCAAATACTGATGAGGAGATAAGGGAGGAAATCTTTAAAGAAGCTGGATTTGTGATCTGTGATAGGTATGAGAAATATTTAGGGTTGCCAGCTGTAGTTGGTAGGTCTAAATATAATGCTTTAAGGAGTATAAAGGAGAGAGTATGGCATAGGTTTAAAAGTTGGAAGAATGGTTTCCTCTCTAAGGTAGGTAAGGAAGTGTTGATCAAGGCTGTCCTACAAGTTATTCCCACCTATTCTATGAGTGTCTTTAAACTGCCTCAGAGATTGTGTCATGACATTGAAGCCTTGTTTGCAAAGTTCTGGTGGGCACAACATAAAAAGGAAAAAGGGGTACACTAGTGGAAGTGGGACAGAATGGGGCAGTGTAAAGGAAGAGGGGTATGGGCTTCAGACTTTTGGAGGATTTCAATAAGACTTTGCTTGCAAAATAAGGGTGGAGATTGTTGAAGGAGCCTCAGTCTCTTGTTGGGATTATTTTTAAGGAAAAATACTTTAAGAATACTCATTTGCTTGAAGCTCCTCTGGGAAAGTCACCATCATTCATGTGGAGAAGTGGCTGGTCTACTATGCATGTGGTGAGAAGAGGAATGGTATGGAGAGGATATAAAAATCTGGAGCAAAAAATGGCTGCCAAAACCTGGTTCTGGTTGTGTCCAATCTCAAGAGAGTGTATTGCAAAAAGAGGCTTGTGTTAATGAGCTTATCGATATGGAAGGTGGAAGGTGGAAGGAGGAGTTGGTAAGGGTGATCTTTGAAAAGAAAGAGGCTAACATGATTCTGTCTATACACATTAGTCATGGAAGGGGGCAATGGATAGACTGATATGGGAGCCTTAAAAAAATGAAAAATATTATGTCAAGAGTGCTTACCTTATGGAGCAAAGGGAGAGGGGGAGAATCAATGGTGAATCTTCTAGAGGCAGAAAAGGAGGTTGAGATGTGGAAACAAATATGGAAACTGGAAGTGCCAGGGACTGTTGAACAGTTTTTATGGAAGGTTGCAAATAATATCCTTCCCAGAAACCAAAACTTATGGAAGATGAGTATAGTTAAGGAACCAAAATGCCCTATTTGCTTGCTGGATGTGGAGACTGTGATGTATGCTATTTGGAATTGCCCAGCAGTGTTAGATGTGTGGGCAGAAGAGGGTAGTCCAGTCAAGAAGTGGTGGTCGAGGGAACAAAGTTTCACTCAGTTATGGGCTTATATGTACAGAAAATTGACAAAAGATAACATTGAGAAAATAGTTGTGATTATGAAGAATATATGGTATAGAAGAAACAAGTTTATTTTTAAAACAAAATTCTTAAATCCTAAACAGGTTGTACAGATTGCTACTATGAGTCTTGAGAAATACTCGTTGACACTGAGGAAGGGGAATGGTAGAGCAAAACAGATGAGTATAACTAGAAGAGGAATGGGATGGACGAGGCCTGAAGGGAGAAGCTTCAAAGCAAACTTTGATGCAGCTATCAATGAATCAGATCAGACTATGGGGCTGGGAGTAGTTATCAGAGATTGTAATGGTGAGTTGATGGCTGCAAAATGTGCTAACAGAAAGTTTAGAAGTTCTCCTTTTATTTCAGAATGTTCGGCTATGAGGGAGGCAATGGAACTGTGTAAAGAGTTGGGCTTTTGGGATGTTTGTCTAGAAGGGGATGCCAAGGAGGTAATTGATGCAGTTAACAGAGAGGGGGGTGATGATTCATGGCATGGACATGTGGGAGAGGATTTGTAGCATAATTTGAGACAAAGCGGATTATGGAGGTTTTTACTCATCGTGATGGAAATGAAGTGGCTCATCACCTCGCAAAGTTGGCAGTTCATTGTACTAATAATCTATGTTGGATAGAGGAGGGTCCTGAGTCAATTAAGAACTTATTAGCTATTGATAAGAGGCATAGTGAAATTGTAACTGATTGTTCATGAATACAAGGAGGTTTTTCTCTAAAAAAAAAAAAAGATTGGATGGAATAATAATAGCTGGTGGGACAAGTAATATAATTAAATGACAGAAGCTTTTTAAAAAAAAATGGTAGTTTCACTGGATGTTTGGTTACGATTGGTCACGTTAATTTTTTTTTATTTAATAATTAAGGTAGCATTTTTTTAGTAATTTTATGAATTTATCTTTTTTAAATGTTTAAGAACGTAAAAAAATTTGAATGGAAAAATTTTTTAAAAAAAATCATTTTTGTTATTATCTGGATGTAGCACTGCTCTTTTTTTTTTTTTTTTAAAAAAAACATACTTCCATTCATTAATGAGTAAATACTCTAGTCACAAAGTGATTATACAAAAATAATCTCAAAAACTGATGTAGCTTGATGTGGTTTGTCAAATTATAAAGTTACTTTTATTGTAAAGCAGATCTGACAAATCACATGAAACTATGTCAGTTTATGAGATTATTTTTGTATAATTTTATTGTGACTGTAGTACTCATCTTCATATAATATAATACAGCCACTCTAACTCACTTAAGTTTCTCTCCTACATACTTCAAAAAAAAGCATCTCTTCCATATCAACCTTTACAGAATTACTCAATAAAGCATCTTTTGCTAATAATGTGCCACTTGATTGAAATCCCTCCTGGCATATTAATGTATCTTCAAAGCAGTTGGACCTCTTGTGAATATGGGTGTAAGAAAAAATTGAAAAATCGGTTGAACCGAATCGGACGAAATCTTTCGATTTGTAATCGGTCCAGTGCGGTATCGGTTCTTAAAAATGAAAGCCAGTCCTAAATCAATGTAGTATTGATTTTCATATTTTGAAAACCGGTTCGAACCTAACTGAACCAGTACATATATATTTTTAATTTTTTATATTATATATAATTTTTATATTATTATTAGATATATTATATGCTACATTTCTAATTAATATAATATGAAATTCTAATCTTATTATTCAAGTCTATTAATCTTATTATTCAAGTTTATTAATCTCACTTATAAGTTAGATACTACTTATATTTTACTACTGTTATTGAACATTAAAGAATTAGTAATTATTAATAATAAATACTAAATTCCCACAATTAAGTTTAGTATTAAAAAAATTATAATGTTAAACATATATAATGTCACACGTGTAAATGGTAAACCGGAAAATCGGATCGGGGACCGAAACTGGAAAAATCGAAAGTTTCGATTTTGGTGATAAATCGGTCTGTATCAGTTCTTAAATTTTCAAAATTAGTATATACTGGTTCGGTTTCAAAATTTTTTCAAAACTGAACCGAACCGGACTGGTTATACCCCTACTTGTGAATAACTAATGTCCTCCACCAGACATTAAATTTTCCTCCACGTTATTCACAGCATCAACTACTATTTTTGTATCCCCTTCCAAAATAACATTATGCAGTCCTAAATCCCCACAAAACGGACAAGTATTTTGTGTTACCCTTACTTCTGTGATAATGGAATATGTAGAAAACTCAATAGGTGCTCTCATTGTTTCCAACACTTCCCATTCTGGATTTCTGATCACCACCCCAATTCCTATCCTTTTGTGCTCCTTTTCCACAAATACATCCCAGTTTGCCTTTATCTTTAGAGATACTTGTGGCAACCAACATTGTTGCTCGTATGAAGTGATATTGCTAGGCTGCACCTTCTTAGCTATGGCATTATGAAACTCCCGCAACTGCACCATTGCTTGTGTAACTAATGCAGTAGGATGAAGAAAAAAGTTTTCATATATAACAAAATTTCGCCTTAGCCAAAATTTTCTCATAATAACAGTTATCTTAGCAAATTGTTGTTGGTCAACTTTCCCATTGATATGCTCCAGCAAAGTTATAAAATCCCTCTCCCAACTTCCCATTTTCTGAATGATTCGAGAGCCAACACTCCACACATCACCTGTAGCTACACCATTCCACAAAGCATGTACCACATCTTCATAATCCAGTCCACAGATACGACATAGATCATAGTCAATCACTATTTTTAAGACTAAATTTCTTCTAGATGCAATCCATTATGACATGCCTTCCATGTAAACACCTTAACCACCATGGGAGTAGATAAATTCCATAACTTCTTCCAAAAAGTCTCTTCAAGCAATCTATTTGAGGATTCTCCATAACTTCTATCAATCAGCATTTTTTGTAGGTGATAACCACTTTTAACGGAGTAAATACCAGAGTTTGTATACTACCAATATGCTTATCTTCTCTATTTATCATACTTAAAGGAACTTGAAATATAGCTTTAGCATCCACATCTGTAAAATTTGCCCTTATAGTTTATGTATTCCATCTCCAATTTTCAACATCAATCAAATTATTCACCTTTGCTGAGAGGGGAAGTATTGTAGCTAGGGACTGCATTGGATAAGTCACAGGTTTAGGAAGCCACTTGTCCTTCCATATGGAGACTGAAAAGCCATTACCAATTCTCCATATCATCCCTTCCTTTTGTAATCATTTTCCACTGAATCGATTTCCCTGCATATGAAGGTTCATAGCCAAGTATAGAGTTCAAAAAAGCTCCTTGCCTATAATACTTCAGCTTCATAAGTTTTGCCACAAGTGAATTAGGCATCTGCTGTAGTCTCCAGCCCTGCTTAGCAAGAATGGCCTCTTTAAAACACTCCCAAGTCCCTAAAACCCAATCCACATATACCTTTTGTTTTACTCAGTGTTGACCACTTGATCCAATGAATTTTTTTTATCCTGTTGTTGATGACCCCACTAAAATTTATGTATCATTATAGTTATGTCGTGTAGCAACAGCTTTGGAAGTTGAAAAACATTCATGCTATATGTCTATTTCATTGTTCGAATTTTCAAGCACCCGTGTTTGAAATTCTTGTAACATTTATTCAACACCTATTGCGGATGAGGTAGTATAAACATATTTAAAATGATTACTAAACAATACCCTCTTGAGCTCTTCTTGGTTGTTATACACTCTACCCCCTCCATTTGTCACACACTCAATCTCATTAACTTTTATTTTCTGATTATCACACTGGTGAAAATACTTTGAATTTCTCTCTTGATTACTCTAGTCCTAGAGCCAACTCTTTAAAGTCTTGTGGACTTGGTTTGGTTTCACTTCCAAATGCTACGTAAACCACTGACCCTTTCTCTTCCATGTCTAACCACTCAACGATCATGCCCAAATAGTGCTATTGATCTTGTGATCATCCCCATGATCTCCGCTTTGATCTTCCGCCAAGGGCGGTAATAAGCCTACTGGAATTACAGTTAAATTATAAAGTTTTCCTATAAGATTCAACCACTCACCTTCCACCTGCTTGCATGCTTTAACAGCCATGACTTCGGTGCCTAAAACCATTTCACTGTAACGAAACCAATCAAAAATACCAGAAGCATTCTCTTCAAAGAAGCTGTGCATTTTCTTTGCCATTAAGAGCGGAATCGCTAGTTTGGTTGGAAAGGATACCCATTTGGGGCAGGACAATAAGTTACGTTTAGATAGTGACTAATATTAGATATTCTCTGAATTGTTGTGCAAAAATAGTAAAACATTTAAATAATGATAAAATATTAAATAGTAGTAATAGTATAAAAGTAATGAAAAATAATGGTGAATCAATAAATAGTGTTCACTCCACTACCCAAACAGAGCAGCTCCTCGTTGCCTTTGGAATTTGGATATATAGCATCTTCCTGTTGAGTATCGTGGAAATTGGTCCACCGACTCCGCTCGACAGACCGCTCAAGCGGAGAGAAGTCAGAGAAGGTCGCTCAAAGAACCGCTCGACACTTGACTCGAGCTATTGCGGAAAAAGGTTTCCGCCGCATGAAGTATATATATGTTTTGTTCTTGACTTGTGGTAGTACAGAGTGAATAGTAGTCGCCCAACACTATTGTATTGTGATTCTTCAAGAAATAAAAATCCTCTATAACTCTCGTGGACGTAGGCAGTTAGTCGAATCACGTAAATCTTTGTGTTGTGTGTGATTGCTTTCTTTCATATTTACTTTTACGTTATTGTCATTATTTTTCACAATAATGAGTATCAAGAGCCAAGGTTCGGGTCTGAGAAAAAATGATGGCTGGAGCAGACGTGAAGGTATCAGGGATCGAGAATTTCGATGGCACAAATTATGGATACTGGAGAATGCAGATAGAGGATTACCCCTATGGGAAGAAACTTCATCTTCCACTATTGGGGAAGAAGCCGGACAGTATGTCAGTGCTGATTGGAACTTGTTGTATCAACAGGTTTTGGGGGTTATTCGGCTAACCCTGTCGAGATCCATTGCACACAACGTCATTAAGGAGAAGACGACTGCGGATCTCATAGTGGCTTTGTCAGGTATGTATGAAAAGCTGTCAGCGAATAATAAGGTACATTTGATGAAAAAGTTATTCAATTTGAAGATGGCAGCTGATACGTCTATTGCACAACATCTGAATGATTTTAATACTATCACAAATCAATTGTCGTCTGTTGAAATTGAATTTGATGTTGAGATATGTGCACTGATACTATTGACATCACTGCCAAATAGTTGGGATGCCATGAGAATAGCTGTTAATAATTCTGCCGGTAAGTCCAAGTTGCAATATGATGATATTTGTGATTTGAGTTTGACTGAGGAGGTGCGCAAGAGAGATTCAGGCAAAACTTCAGGTTCGAGTTCAGCATTGAATGTTGACTCTCGGAGCAGAGCACAAGACAGAAACTCAAACAGAAACAAATTAAAATCAAAGAATAGGGTCAAAAGTAAGTCAAGGCCTGGCCAGCAAGCAACATGCTGGAATTGTGGCAAGACTGGCCACATAAAGAAGAATTGGAGAAATCCCAAGAAGATCGAGAATGATATTACTAATGCGGTAACTGAAGAAATACAGGATGCACTACTGTTTGCAGTTCATAGTCCAGTTGAAGACTGGGTACTGGATTCAGGGGCTTCCTTTCTTACATCTTCCTATCAGGAGATAATGTAAAGCTATATTACAGGTGATTTTGGGAAAGTGTACCTGGCTAATGGGGAGGCTTTGAATGTAGTGGGAATAAGAGACATTGACATTGCACTCCCTAATAAGAACAAATGGACTTTACAAAATGTCAGACACATTCCTAAGTTGAAGAAGAATGTCATTTTTGTTGGGCAGCTTGATGATTGTGGTCATTCAGTGGTGTTCTCAAATAAAACCTGGAAAGTCACCAAAGGGGCACTAGTACTAGCTCAGGGTAAGAAAACTGATACACTCTATATGACTACTGGTTTCAATAATAATATTGCTACTATCGTTGCAAAGAGCACAACAGATTTGTGGCATTGCAGGCTTGGCCATATGAGTCAGAAGGGCATAAAAGAACTTATGTCTAGAGCCAAGCTACCAGAACTGAAGTCAGTTGATCTCAGTATGTGTGAGAATTGCATTATAGGGAAACATAAGAAGTTCAGTTTCTTGAAGAGTGGCAGAACTCTGAAGACAGGAAAACTAGATCTTGTGCACACAAATGTGTGGGGACCAAAGTTTTGAATACCGTACCTGAATCCGTATCGGTCAAGGCACTGGAACGAAATATTTCGGTACCGGTACCATTTCGTGTACCGTTTCGAGATAATATTTCGGTACCAATACCGTTTCGGTACCGGTACCGTTTCGTTTCGGAATAGTTTGGATAAATTATATATATACAAGTATTAACTGTCTTCTAAAATATTAACAAAATAAGACATAAACCCAATACTTCTAAATACAAGTCTTAAGTTACAACTAACATAAACATCAACATTATCATGATAAAATCATTAACGTCACCACCATCATAAAAAATCACTCATCCTCATCAAAAAGACAATAAGGATCAAGATTCGACATGTTAATCAAAATATTTTCATCAACGTCACCACCTTCATCAATATTAACACCAACATTATCATCATCTTCCTCATTTAGTGAGGTTAATGGCTCCTCAATACTGGCCCAATCTAAATCTTCTCCATCAAGAAGCTCAGATTCTTCACTCACCCATTCCTCCATCAAGTCAATGTTTTCAAGATTGATTGGATTTAAAACATCTCTTCCCTTTTTTATACTCCTGTCAAAATAAAATCAAACATAAGTGAAAATATTATATATATTTTCAACAATGAAAAACATTATTATTAAAAAAATTTACCTCTCTCACAGCTTCAAGTTATAACGAACAAATACTAAATCATTCAAACGTTTATGCACTAATCTATTTCTCTTCTTCGAATGAATAAAATCAAATGTACTCCAGTTTCTCTCACATCCAGTTGCACTACAACATTGACTTAGTACTCGAATAGCAAACTTTTGAAGTGTTGGAACCTCGCAACCAAATTAGGTCCACCATGCAACTATAACAATAATGCAATTATAAATTATTAATGAAATGTAAGTAAAAATAAAATAAGACAAAATTTAAAATACAAAGTTACACTATTTAGCAAATGATAATACCTGGATTAATCTTGTCACTCTGGCGGATTGCTAAAGAATGTCCAAACTCACCTACTGCATTTTTATACAAGTCAAGTTCTGCAAAATCTTGTCTTGATTATCGGGATCAAGTTTCATCTTCATAACAAGCTGTTGAAACCTCTTACAACATCATTTTTACTCTTAAAATTGGAGTTATAGTAACTTCTAGGGTTAAGAAAACAACTTGCTGCATGTAATGGACTGTGAAGCTGTTTATCCCATCTAGAATCAATGATCCTGGTGAATGGACTGAATACACTAACTTTGTTATTGCATCTTGCTTTGATGTTCTCATTGGCTCTTTCCATTGCATCATACAAGTATCCCATTGCAGGCTTCTTATCCCCGTCAACAAGTCGTAGAACACGAACCAAAGGCTCACTATTTTAACAATAAATTGACATTGAGCCCAAAACTCTTTATCTTCTACAACGATCCCAGCTATCTCATTCCCTATGTTGCTCTTAGAATGACTTGATGCAATCCATTTATCACAAGTAAACATTTGTCTGAGTTCTTTCTTAAACAAGAGCAAGCATTGGATACTTAAAAAATTTGTCGCAAACCTTGTAATTGCAGGACGACACAAATCATGACCTTTGGTAAAGTCTTTTCTCATCAATGCTAAAACCCAACCATGGTTATAGATGAACTTTATTATCTATTTTGCATTTTTTATAGTATCATCAATAAGAGAAAAATATCTTGGATCAGAAAAATTCTCCAACATTAAGTCTATGTAATGAGCTGCACATGGAGACCAGTAGAAAGAGTCATACTTCTGCTGTAACTTTTTTCCTGCAGCTTTATAACTTGCATCATTGTCCGTTATGAACTGCACAAGATTCTCAGCTCCAATTTCCTGAACAACCTCATCAAATATATTAAACAATGTTTCAGCATCTTTTCTAATACCAGATGTATCAACAGACTTCAAAAATATTGTACCATTCGGACAATAAACTAGAAAGTTGATTATAGATTACTGCTTCTGGTTTGTCCAACCATCTGCCATTAGTGAACAACCGGTTTCATTCCAAACTTTCTTAATTTGTTGCAAATAATCTTGAACCTCATCCACAGCCATCTTTAACAAATTTCCTCTCAACTCATATAAAGAAAGGCCTTTAAATCCTAGCCCTATGGCAGTCATGGCATCAATAGCTGGTTGATAAAACTTGGATTGAGCTGCATTGAAAGGCAGATTAGCATCATACCACCAGCGTGCTACAGACATCTTTGCTTTTACAATCATCTCATTTGAACACATAGAACTCTTAATTGAAGGTTGGGCCCCAGGAGTTCTTCTTGAAGCAAAAAATCTACTAAATCCCCCCACTGATTTTTCAGTTCCAGATTCTTTCGACTTCCCCTTACTTTTTGAAAGCTGAGACTGTCCCTCCATACTATTACTATCATCAATATCATTAAATGATAAATCTATATCGCCTCCAATCTCTGATATTATTTTTCTTTTCTTTTCTTTATTTTTTTTCATTTCATGAATCAACTCTTTCATTTGCCATTTCACATCTTTAGAAACCTTTTTATATGCTTCTACATCGCCTGGAATCGCAGCTATATGATGTTTCAACCGAGTGATCCCGTCACCTCTAATTACTTTATTACAATATAATCATTCAGTATTATTTCTTGCCCCTGGCACTGCACGTGCATGGGCCCAAGCTGGATCTTCTGATCTTATAGGAGCAAGTGTTGGAGTTGAAGTCATACCACCAGTTGATTGACAACTAGACATTTTTAACTACTAAAGTATAAAAGATTAATAATAATATTAGAGATTATAAGTAAGCAAAATTAAAAAAAGAAATCAAACGAAGTAAGAAACTTAGAAAGATGAACAACAACATTTAGCATTTCAACTAAAATAATTAAAAGCTAATTAAAAGAGAAATGAACAAAAGCCAGGTATAAAAATTATAAGATTAAAGATTAGTTAATGATTAGAGATTATATTTTTAAAAATTATATTTGGAATGATACAAAATCATTTTGTAAATTTGTAAAAATATTCTTGAATTTCTTATTTTTCACCCTCCTTAATTTCACAGATTTTTTATAATTAAACATCACCATCAATTTCATTAGAGTTATTAACAACATATATTGACAATGACATTAATGCCATGTAAGATCAAATAGTAATTGAGAGTGAAGATTGAATCATAGATTTTTTTTTTTTATAACAAATTTTGATCACAGATTTTCTTTTTTAACCCCAAATAATAAGGGAAACTTTATCACAGATTTTTAGATTATATTTTTATAGTATTTATTTTTTTTCCCATCTTTAAAGACTTTATCACAGATTTTTTTTTTTTTTTATCCTAGATTTTTATCATAGATACAATATAGAATTTAAAAACAAACAAATACTATAAAAATATAATCTAAAATATCTTTATGATTAAAGAAAAAAATCAAATTAATAAAAAAAAATTACTCAAACCTCAACTCATACCGTGAGACAACGGTATCACAGATTTTTTTTTTTTTTTTGTTATCACAGATTTTTATCAAAGATACAATGTACAATTTAAACACAAACAATCACTATAAAAATATAATCTAAAAAATCTGTATGATTAAAAATTAATTAATTAATAGAAAAAATTATTTAAATGCTCAGCTCATACCGACGGCGCAAGATGACTGAGTTGGATGATCACTGATGCTGAACTGCGAAGTGCGAACTGCAAACTGTGAAGTGCGCCGCTGAAGCCTGAGGTGCTGAGCGGCTGAGATGAAATGCTCTAGGGTGAAAAAACAAAAAGGAACGAAAAGGGAAAGTGAAAACCTAAAGGCCAAGCGCTTGAAGTCTGATTTCAGTAAATGCCCCTGAGTATTTGCCTTAATTTTGAAACTGCCATGCAAAATTACGAAATTGCCATCCCTTTTAGCAGTCGAACCTGAGACCGGCCGAAATGTATGTTTCGGCCGAAACATACAATACCAGCAGGTATTTTTACCGGTACGGAGCACAATATTTCCGGTACCGGTCCAGTGACCAGTCGGTATGGAATGAAATTAAAAGCTTTGGTGGGGACCTTCCCCAGTGGCATCTCTTGGAAGTTCTCGTTATTATGTCATGTTCATTGATGACCACAGCAAGAAGATATGAGTTTATTTTTTAAAGCATAAATCTGATGTATTTAATGTGTTCAAAAGTTAGAAGGTCATGGATGTGAAGAGACAGACTTGAAGCTGAAATGCTTGAGGTCTGATAATGGTGGTGAGTACATTGATGGTGGGTTCAATGAGTATTGGGCGACTAAGGGTATCAGAATGGAGTAGACCATTCCTGGGACACTATAGCAAAATGGAATTGTTGAACGTATGAACATAACCATAAATGAGCGTGCTAGAAGCATAAGGTTGCACTCTGGGTTACCACCTACTTTCTGGGCAAATGCAGTCAGCATTGCCGTCTACTTGATAAACAGAAGGCCATCAATTCCGTTGGATTGTGGATTGCCTGAGGAGGCTTAGAGCGGGAAAGAAATCAAATTTTCTCACCTTAAAACTTTTGGTTGTTTTTATTATGTTCTTATTGATTCTGATGTTCGTAGTAAATTTGAGACTAAGTCAAGCAAATGTTATTTCATTGGCTCTGGAGACGAGGCATTTGGCTATCGTTTCTGGGACGATCAGGGTCGGAAGATTATAAGAGCAGGAATGTGATTTTCAATGAGAAGATTGTGTACAAGAATCAGACCAGTACAGTTGCTGAAACAGCTCTTCAGGAGTCTAATTTTGTGAAACTAGATGACCTACCAGAGACCACAGTGCAGTGTAGAGATGTGAGTGACGGTGAGAGTGGGTCCACCACACCGACTCATATTATTCCGCAGTCAGATTCAGAGCCGTCCACTCCTATAGCTGCAGTTCGCAGGTCAGTTCAGACTATTCGTCCCCCACAGCGTGTCTTAGCTACTTTGAATTATATTCTGTTGACAGAAGGTGGAAAACCACAGAGTTATGAGGAAACATTGCAAGGTGAAAATTCTAGCAAGTGTTAGCTAGCCATAAAAGATGAGATGGATTCCTTGTTAGGGAATCAGACATGGGAATTGACAAAACTTCCATCAGGGAAAAAGGCTTTACACAATAAGTAGGTGTACTGGGTGAAGACTGAACATGATGGCAATAAGAGGTACAAGGCCAGGCTTATTGTAAAAGCCTTTCAACAGAAGCATGGTATTGATTATTTTGAGATCTTTTCTCATGTGGTAAAGATCACAACCATCAGGTTAGTTTTGGCTGTGGTTGCTACTGAAGATCTATTTCTTGAGTAGTTAGATGTGAATACAGCTTTTCTTCGTGGAGACCTTGAAGAAGACATTTACATGCACCAACCTGAGGGGTTTGTAGTACAGAGAAAGGAAGGTTCAGTTTGCAGACTAAGGAAGAGCTTGTATGGCCTGAAGCAAACTACTAGACAGTGGTACAAGAAATTTGACAGTTTTATGTGCAGTGCTGGGTACATCAAATGTTAGGCAAATCACAGTTGTTTTGTCAGGCATTTTGACAATTCTTATCTTATTTTGTTATTGTATGTGGATGACATGCTTATTGCAGGGGCTAGTATTGATAAGATCAATAATCTGAAGAAGCAGATGTCAGAGCACTTTGCAATGAAAGATTTGGGAGCTGCAAAGCAAATCTTTGGTATGAGAATTGTCAGAGACAGAGTCAGAGGCACTTTGAAACTCTCACTAGCTGAATATGTGGAAAAGGTACTCAACAGGTTCAATATGGACAAGGCCAAGCCAGTTGGCACACCCTTGGGTAGTCAATTCAGACTCAGTAAGGATCAGTCGCCAAAATCAGAAGAGGAACAAGATTACATGAGTAAGGTTCCTTATCCCTAAGCTATTGGTTCACTTATGTATGCTATGATTTGCACTAGACTAGATACTGCCCATGCAGTGGGAGTTGTAAGTAGATACATGAGTAACCCGAGAAAACAACATTGAAAAGTAGTGAAGTGGATTCTGAGATACCTAAAAGGCTCCTCAGAAACGTGATTGTGTTTCTCAATAGATGGCTTAGAGGTGCAGGGCTATGTTGATACTGATTTAGTTGGAGATGTTGATAATAGAAAGAGTACCACAAGATTTGTTTACACCCTGGGTGCTACTGCAGTTTCATGGGGTTCCAATATACAGAAGACAGTTTCTTTGTCGACAACAGAAGCTGAGTACATTGCAATTTCAGAAGCTACAAAGGAGATGATTTGGCTACAGGGCTTCTTGGAGGAATTGGGTAAAAAGAATCAGAACTCTCTACAGTAACAGTCAGAGTGCCATATTCCTTGCCAAGAATCCAGCGTTTCAATCCAGGACTAAGCACATTCAGATCAAATATCACTTTATATGATCTTGCTGATATGTTGTTACTTGAGAAAATTTGTGGAAGTAAGAATCTTGCTGATATGTTGACAAAGGGTGTTACACTTGAGAAACTAAAGTTTCAATTGGTCTTCTAGCGTGAAGATAGGGGTAGTGAGTTGCAAAGGTGGAGGATATCATGTTTGAGACAAAGGGCGATACTGTGAGTGTACCATTCTCCAAGTGGGAGAATTGTTGAATATTGTGAAAATTAGTCCACCGCTCGAGTTAAGTCTCTAGCCGCTCTAGCAAAGGCAAGTCAAAGAGCTCCGCTCGACACCGCTCGAGACACCGCTCGAGAGAAGGAAAGTTAGAGAAGGTCGCTCAAAGAACCGCTCTACACTTGGCTCGAGCTATTGCTGGAAACAGGTTCGCTCGATGCGCACTCGACACGCCGCTCTAGCGAACATCACTAATTCTGAAATTAATAGGGTTTCCGCTGCATGAAGTATATATATATATATTTTGTTCTTGACTTGTAGCCATACAGAGTGAATAGTAGTCACCTAACACTATTGTATTATGATTCCTTAAAAAATAAAAATCCTTTGCAGCTCCCGTGGAAGTAGGCAATTTGCCGAACCACGTAAAACTTTGTGTCATATGTGATTGCTTTCTTTCATATTTACTTTTACGTTATTGTCATCATTTTTCACAACACTTCTATCTCACTTGACTCTGCTGGTGGTCCAAAGAAACCTAGACATGATGCACTGAAAACACTGAAGAAGGCTCGTGAGATGCGTTACTTTGTGGCAATTGGTGGTAACCAGTGTGGGGTAAAGTCATATACAATCCAATCGGGAGTGGAGGTTAATTTCTAAGAAACGAGACAAAGGCTCTCGGAGACCATCATGGGAAACCTTAAGGTATAAAGTTATGTGGTGTGTTACGTACATGGTGGCCTCTGCATTTTCTTGGAGGTTCTCTACATGGGGAAAGGGCCATTTCAGGAAACTCACGAAAGGTGTTAGATCTAGAGGGAGCTTTGGGAGCCGTTCAATGTTTCTAGGAGTGGATATGAACGAAATAAGATGACCCTTTCGAGCTATGTGCTTGCTAAGCTCTAAGAAGGGGATTATGTGGCCGAAGGCCAACCATGGGAACATGGCTATGAAAAGCTTCTTATGCTGATTAGCCATGGCGGCGTTCAATATTGTAGTCATGATATTCTGAGTTTGTGAGATCTTATAATCTCTCTCTTCTCCTCTGTACATATAGTCCAAAAAAACTCTATGTAGGAAAGCACGTGCGCGTATCCATCACCAGAAATTGATGATCATCTTCTACCACATGACATGATTAAATTAATTAAACGAATGAGACTTGATCTCCGGCCAATGATAGGATCGAGCAGTACTTATTAGCTTTTTAGTTTGGGACAATTAATGTCAAACATTCAATTAAAATCTTACCAAGATAAGGATAATTCCGATTATAAAGAACCTCAAAAACTTTCACTTGCATGCGAGAAAACATTCTATATGGGATATTGTCTTCGAATATTGTTGATTTATGAATTCAATGAACAATCAATGTTTTTCATATTTTACAGTACGTACTAATCCATCTTCAAATCATGAGGAAAACGTGCATGCATATATGTTGGATCGATGTTTTTGGGACTGTACGTAAATCAACAATATTCATCGATCTATTTACAATAAATAAATAGATTTTATTAAAAATTTGTTACACGGCATTGACATGAAGAGGAACAAAGACTTATGTCTGTTGAAGAAGAACCCTAAGTCTTCTTGTATGAGGGACATGCATATCGCGAAGGCCATGGGCCATAGTCCGTGTAGATGAAAGGCTAAAGGATAGAAGTAAAATCGTGGACCTAGGTCAAGGACCATTAGGCAGCAGGCCTTAGTACAAATTTAGTTAATCCTTAAGTGGCCTAAGGCCCATTTACAATAAGGACATTATAGTAATTTCCTTTTACTAGTATAAGGGTTTGTTGTGGAGAGTGGGAAATTCATTCTGGAATATTCTACTGTTCACGTTACCTTGGAGGAGCTTCCCCTCGAAGAGAGCATTATCCCTGTTATTTGCAGACTTGATTCAATACACTTTTACTATCCTTCGTACAAATATCTGTCTCAATCATCTATTCTATTACATTTCTCAATCATTATTTATCTATACTGTTACAAAATCATCATTCTTCGATCTGTTTCCAATGAATACGATTTTATATGTTCTCCAATAAAATAACTAATATATATTTAATGAGAACCGCTTTGGAGCAGTACCATCCGCTATTTAGGTGAAACCAACATCCAATAGGAAACTGCCACATCAATATTAATGTAGTAAAACATTCTATATGAGGACCACTTCATCAGATTTTTCTCTAAAATTCCTTAAACATATTTTTACTTCAGCATTTCACCCAACCACCAAACTTTCCCACCCCATCCAGACGTTGTCGGTTGCCCTTTTATCATCTCCCCCGGTTGCCACCCAGCCACCCAATCCGAAGCCAACTAGTTTCACGCAACGCAGTCAACCACCATGTAGTCCATCACTACCCTCAGAAGAAAATCCTGGAATTGAAAACAACATGAGGAAAATCCTCTAGGAAAAAGTAGGAATTGATGGCAACAGATTTTTCGACCAGTGCTTGCGGGCTACACTCCACTCTGGTTGAGGCTGCATTTGGTGGTCGTGCAGATTGGCGGCTGGGCAACCTCCTAGTGGGGCACGTGTTGACTAATGAGTGCCGGAAAATCTCGAATTGCGATTCTCCCTTTATTTGCCTGAAAAAACCTTAAATAAATCTAAACACTATACAAGAAGTAAACAGAGCGGGGGGGGGGGGGGGGGGGGGGGAGGGGGGAAAGAGCCTAAGCTCCCACCCCCTCTTGCCGATTCTGAGTTTTGGGGGAGGTTAGAGAGAAGGGAGAGAAGGGGGGTTTGACACTGCTGGCCTAGAGTTTTAGAGCTTTGGTAGTTGGCTAAATGCAAGTGAAATGTAAAATATGTCTAGTTTTACATTATTAAAAATTCTGCATTGAGCTAGCAAGCTAAAAGGTCAAAAGTGAAACTTTGAGCTACATTGAATGGAAGGCAAAAGTCATATTTGGCGTCCTACCGTTTGGGAGTTAAAGGTATATTTTATTCAATTAAAATCATTAATTGTTTCTCTGTTTTGCCCTGCATAATTCATTTCTGATTAGGGGTGTAACCGGTCCGGTTTTAGACAAAATCTTGAATCGAACCGGTATGACCGGTTTTGCATTTTTTAAAACCGATTACGCAACGATTACTCTCATAAACCGGTACTTCCAGTTTTACCGGTTTTCGGTCCGGTCCGGTCCGGTTTTCACGTTTTTTTAAAATATAAATTTGACATTAGTATAATATTAGACTATTAGATAGCGATATATTAGTATATATTAGTATTAGTTATAAACTATACATTAGTATAGCTATATAATACATGATCAATAACATTTTCATTTTTAAGATTAAACTTTTATTTTATAATAACATTATCTTATATATAATTATATTAATAACATATGATCAAACAAATTACAAATGTTTATATTTAAAATTAACATTTTATGTTATAATTTATAAATTATAATATGAAATTATTTTATATATGATATATAATTATATTATATATATTTCACATATAATTATAAATTATATATAAAACTTATATATTAATATATATATACAACTTATATATAAAATATTATTTTTTATATATAATTTATCAACCAGTCCGGTCCGGTTCGGTCTGGTCCAGAAAATCCCAAAACCGGAACCGGACCGGTTCCGGCCGGTTTATGAAATATAAAAACCGGTTCCGGACCGAACCGGTTCAAAACCGGTAAAACCGGTCCGGTCCGGTCCAGTTCGGACCGGTTTTCCGGTTTAAATTTACACCCCTATAATTCTGATCCATTTCTCACTCTCTTCCTTTCTCTCACTTACTCTAGCTTTATCTCCTTTTCTTTCTTCCCGAATGATTGTTTGGATGATTAGGTTGGTAAAAAAAAGATAGTTGGCAAACAATATTTTAATTAAAAATTAAATTATTAATTAACATATTATTAATATAATTGTTAAATATAAAAAAACTTAGAAAAAAAATTATTATTATAAAAAATATTTTATTATTATTTTGACTAATAGATGAATAATCCAATATTAAAATCTCTCTTGAATGGTAAAGACAAAAGGTAAAACATGTGATTTTAGTCAAATTTTGCCTTTGCCTTTGCCTACATGACCATTGACAGTGCTCTTATAATTTATATAGATAATGATACATCACCAACTATATTATAACTCAATTACTACTTTATATTAAAATATTAATATTTTCTAGTGTAATTCAAAATTTTATACTTGTAGCAATTCAAAGTAAATAAAATAATAATTTTTTTATACTTAGTTGTAAACAAGTTGTAGTATACTTGTTCTTATATCCTTTTACATTTTTATATGGTAGATATAAATTCTAAGATGCATATCAATTAGAACAACAAGTATCATAAATGTAAAAACAATCATAAATCTATGAAACAAATTTTATAAATGATTATAATTATATTTGAAAAATCTGAAGGAAACAAATCAAAAAATTAAAATTATTGAACACATAACAAATATTCAAATGTTCTGGACTAACTCATTATATTGTCATAATAGGACATACAGTGCTGATCCACTCGATATAAGACCAATTAGACACGTACATAATAATAATAATAATAATAATTTTCTTACAAATGATAATAAAATAAAATAATATTATTTTTAATTGTTTCATAAAACTACATGGATATAATTGTTATATATTCGAATGGTAAAATGTAAAATAGACTATTATTTTGAAACTTAAAAAAGTATAATATTTTTTCCAAATGAAAATTATAATATTAATTTAAAAATTATTATTCAGTGTGATTCATTATTATGAGAAATAATATGAAGACAATTATTATTATTTTTAAAAGATATCCTTTAAATTTAAAGACACTATTTTCATTTTTGAACTTAAATATAATATTCTTATTCTTATCAAATTTGGAATTGCAATATCCATCTTAGAAAATAAAAGGATGTTCTTACTAAAATAACTTTTTAATGGATAAAAAGTGTTAAATTCTTTTAATAATAATTTAAAAATGCATTACAAATCGATTAATATGAAATGCGTTGTCATAAAAAGTAAAACAGTGAATATGATAAATTAAAGACTAATTATATATTGGTGCATAAATTGGAACCAAAAAATAATATTTGCATTTTGTAACATGAAAATATTATTAGTCTAATGACTATGATTTAGTTTTATGAATTGCTATGA
Source organism: Pterocarya stenoptera (assembly GCA_003123785.1). Lineage (NCBI taxonomy): Eukaryota > Viridiplantae > Streptophyta > Magnoliopsida > Fagales > Juglandaceae > Pterocarya > Pterocarya stenoptera. The sequence goes on along the minus strand of QEOT01008218.1, from coordinate 85,778 downwards.
AAAATAATATAAAGACAATTGTTATTTTTTTCAAATAATATTATATGCAAAAAAATAGTATTATTTTTAAATCTAAGAACAAATATTAAAAACAAAATTCTAAGTTGTTAATTTGTTCCGCAAAATTTCAATAAACAAAAATCTTCAATTGAGATTATTTTTAAGGTATTATTATTTCATTCTTATTTTTATTATATTCTAGTTAATATTAGAATATTAGAAAATATAACTGTATTTTTAATGATGAATTAGAGGATAAAAAAGTAATTGTGCAAATGAGGGCAAAAATGTAATTGTGTAAAAGAGGGAAAAAGCGTAAATGTGCAAATGGGGATAGTGTGAACTCAAACAAAAAGCACTATTCTATAGCCCAAAGAGATATATAAAGTAGTTGTTGAGTGACACTTTTGAGATTCCTATATATAGAATAGGACGTTGCACATGTACATTAATAAATCCAAATCAATAATAGAATTACTTTATCAGTGGTCCAACTATCAATAATACTGTGTAGTTAGTGTCACGCCCTCTTAGAGCATTAACATTAGATTATGTAAATACAAATGTAAAATTTATATGATTTACGCTCTGCTCTCTAAAACCAGACGCTCTCTCTCTAGAAGTTCTCTCGTCTGAACACAGCGGGGGGAGGGGGAGGGGGAGCTTCAGCTCCCTTGAAGCTCCCCCTCCCCTCTCCTCTCCTCCCTCTCTAACGTCGGCCCTTCGTCTCTGACGATTTTCGTTTTGTTTTTGTGTTTTTTCAGCTTTCGGCGAATAAAGGGACTAGCCGATCCGAGCTTCTCCGGCCTCCATCCTCCTACACGCACACCTCCAGGAGACTCCTCTACTGCTGATCTGTAACACCTTTTTCCTATGGCCTCCTCCGGAATGGCGCGTTGCCCGCACGCGTGGGACATAGGGTTCGGAGCTCGCCGGCGTTTGGGCTTCACGCATCACCTAGGATCTCTCCGACACTGCTACACATGGCGGTTTCAGAACCGATGTCTCTGAATCCTCTCAGCTCGTCCATCGGTTTCTCTTTGTTTCGTGCACTGATTTCCTTTACAGTGTTTTAGTGTATTTGCTTTTGATTGTATCTAGGTCTAGAAAAAAAAAAACCCATAAATGTTGTGCCCATTCGGACCCAGTCCGAATGGTGTTTCCTCCCCCTCCGCGTAGGCGGTATTGGTGGACATTTCCTCCTCCCGTTTATCAGGTTTGGAGTCTTTGTTTGATGGGTTATGGTTCCTCTGTCCTGAACAGAGGAGTGTTATCTCTTAGACGTAGGTCTGTAGAGATGCTTTGTTTGGACTAGATCTTGCCAGTCACGGTGGTGTACTGGGATACTACTAACGCTTGTACTGACTTATTTTAAGTCAACTTGTAAGTCCTCTCTCTTTAATGGAACGAGATTTGCAGTTATAAAAAAAAAATGTAAAATTTACATGATATGACATGATTTTATATTTGGCTGTTCTATTTAAAACTTATTCTCATATTGGATTATCCGTATATCAGTCAAAATAATAATAAAATATTATTAATTTAATAATTTTTTTTTTCAATTTTTTTTGTTCTATTAATTTTTTAAAATATACTAGTTGAAAGTCGTATAAGTGACTCAACTTTTTTAAAATCCTCAATATCTCTTTACAAGATTGGAGCTTTAATTTCTTTTTAATGAATGATCTTTTCTGCTAGAGTAACTTATCAAAAAAACAAAAACAAAATCTTTTCTTTTAGAGTATCTAATATCAATCTGAGACATCCAACTATGAACTATTTTTCAACTATGAGACTTCCAATATTAACTATGAGCTACATCTTTACACTAACAAATTCTTTGCAATTAAATTTCTGCAACTTGAAAAGGATTTTTTTGAAGAGTATCCAATATCAATCTAAAACTTTCAACTATGAATGTAACGGCCACGATCTTTTTTTTAAGTTAAGAATTTTAAATTATTTTATTTTTATGTTATTATTATTAGTACTATTATTATTATTAATTTTAATTTGTAATTTATTAAAAACCTTCAGATTTTTAGCTGTTGTTTCCATTTCAAATAGTCCTCAATGATCTCTTCGATTTTCAAACGTTACAACGTAAGAATTAACTCCTTCAATTTATATTCCATATTCTTTCATCAGAGCAGCAAATACATATCTCCTTTATTCTTTGTTTCCGTTCTTTTGCATCAAGCAAAATTTCTCTTGATCTCATCCATCGTCATTCATTATAGTCTGTTCGGCCTTCAGATCTGTCCGTGCTAGACATTTTTTCCTCTGGTGGTAAGCCTCACTGACTCGCTCTCTCTCTCTCTCTCTCTCTCTCTCTCTCTCTCTCTCTCTCTCTCTCTATATATGTTCTTTTGATTTCAGTAAGTATTTTTTTTTCTATAATCAGAGCCCATTTTCAGCTATATCTTCGTTGATCTTCATTAGATTTGCTGCATCGATTTCCTCTCACTGTGAATTGCTTTCGCCCTGTCACATGATATCTTTTTTCTTCACTGAAACTCTTCATTTCCATTTTCTTTGTGTGTTAATTGATTTCCAGATTTCTTTTACTTTTCATTAAAAGCTTTGCATGTTTGTTTTTCATTGAATTTACAAAACTTCCCTTTAAACATTTCAAGACAGCTTTCAGTGGAAATCTCTAGAAGTCTTTTAATTTGGTATATTTACATTTCAGCCCTTGGGCATTACTAGTTAAGTTATGTGTTAGAGCTTGTAAATGGGCTTTGAGAATGTGGGCTTTACTCATGATAATTTTGTTATTGGGTTTAACTGAAATTTTTATGGGCTATGCTAGTTGGGATGTTTTTTTTTCAATTGTTAAGAATACAAACAGTTTTGGGGTGAATTAGTCTACTTAAAGAATTTCTATTTAAATAAATAGTCAAAAAGCTTTTTTGTTTTTTTTTAAATATGTAGGAGGTAAATTATGTTATTTAGTATTCTTTTTTTTAATAAACCAGATTATTGCAATATTATATGAGAATTCAGATTTTAGTTTTTAATTATTTTGAATACAATTAAATCTATTTTTTTAATTGAGTTTTCTTTGACTTGGTTAATAAATTTGTAGTAAGTATAAATTATGCTACTAAGTATAATTGGAGGATTAAATATGATATTAATGTTTAAAAAATTATATGATACTAGTATACATAACCAAACATTTTAAATTTGCTTTCCTTAGAATGTGGTTAATTTAGTGGAATGCAATGATGTGTTTTCTAGGAAATTAGTGACGATTAGTGCTTTATATAGGTAACGATCTACAAAGTGAGATTGTGAAAGCAGCGCTAAGAGGTAAGTAATTTGATCACAAATTAGGATTAGCATATAGTTAGACTATTACTATTAAAGCCAGTTCTTTTATAGTTGCTCTTTTTATGTACCAAGCATGTTACGATCTATATAAGCATATCAATCGTCATAGCATATAATCATGTTAATTTTTCACATCATGTTCAGGTTTAGCATTTTATAATTATTTATATTAGTAATGTCATGCATATCACGTTGCATAAGACCCGTAAGTTATCTTAATTTCAAGTGTAAGATAAGATAAGGTCAGATTAGTTAATCAGATGGCCTTTCAGTCAGTATTCAAGGTGGATGTGCAAGCCAAGGACTCAAGCGTGGTCCACCGTAGTATGTCAGAATACTACTCAGTGGCTCCCCTTGTTGCAGCAAAATGTGGGGCTAATACACAACCTGCACACAGGGTTAAGTGTGTAGGCCAGTCAGATTAGTCAGTTAATTCAAATAAGTCAAGACAGTCATGCATAGCATGAGCATGAGCATAAGTATGATATGACATAAATTTTATCAACATGATATGACATAAATTTTATTTAGCATGATATGATAAGAATTTTATTCAGTAAGAAAATTTTATTAAAGCCTTTCAATTATTATATTTACGTTGTGGTGAGTTCTTACTGAGTCTTCGACTCATTTTAGTTTTATCTCATTTTTTTTTTTACTACCAGGTGAGGAGAATGAGGACTACGAGCCGGCGGGCCAAGTTTAAAAGAAGCGGACTAGTGAACCTTAGACTATATTTATGGCTTCTTTTAATTCAGTTGGTTTGGAAACTTGGTTATGACTATGTTTTTTTTGAAAAATGGTTTAACTCAAGTTTATTTTGGAATGAGCAATGTTATTTTTTAAAATTTATGCAAGTCTCTTACCTGGCTTTAGTTACGTATGTACGTGCATTCCTAACCCTAGGGAAGGGGATGTTACAATGAACTATTTTTCCTGGCTAATCTGAAACTTCCAGCTAATATGAAATTCTAACACGTCTTGACTCCTGGCTAGTCTGAAACTTCCAGTTATGAATTATTTTTCCTATCGTTTGGGTCAATGGGAAAAAAAAAAAAACACACACACACACACACACACATTTACCACAGTTTGGTTTCCATGGAAAATGAGAAAATTGAAAAAGAAAAACTGAGGAAATGATAAAAAAAAAAAATTCCAAGGAAAATCGGACTACTCAAAAACAAAGAAAAACAATAAGCATCTAAGAAAAAAAGAACTACACAAATCAAACACGAGATAAATATGAATTGAAAGTTTGAAAAAAAAATCTAAGCTCAGAGAAAGAGAGAGAAAGAGTACCTTGGCGAGAAAAGGAACAAAACTGACTAGAGAGAAAAGGCCCTGCAAATGACTGGAGAGAAAAGGCACAAAAATGAATCCCTAGTAGAAGAGAAAAGGCACGAGGGTGAAAGGGAGAGAACTTGCTAGCAGGAGGAAGAAATTGAGGGAAGAAAAAGAGTTGGTAAAATAAAGAGGAAAAATTGAGGGAAGAGAGAGAGTGTTTAGACAAAAGAAATAATTTTTAAATCGATTTGGTTGAGTTACAGTGAATGTCAAATATAACCACAAGAGCTAATTTGCCATAGCTGAAAGTCATCTTGGTTTACATTTGGATAATCCAATGCAGGTCATTTTTATCTTCTATTAACCAAATTATCCATTTATTTGCATTTGCATAATTCAATGTCAATGTTCTAACTGGTTGAACCTTTTTAATCTAAAATCCATGAAATATAAAAGTTAGATACAATAATCCTCAAAAATCAAGTATCTCAAAAAGAAAAAAGTCCTTCTAAAATAAACTCAACACTATTACATATTCTCTAAAATCTCACTAATCCACTTATGCCTCTTGCACTTATATGAGTTATCTCACCTTTTTCTTAAAATCATGTCACGTACCAATGATTCTAAGTGTCACAACCATCAACATCAATTGAAAAAAATGGTGGAGATAAAGGGATGAGTCTACTGCCACAGTAAGTAACGAATTTATACTAGTGTATAAACATGACAAGCTAGTTACATAATACAAAACAAAACAAAATCTAAAAAATAATAGAGCGATATTCCATCAACATTTACTGACTATAATAATATAGACAAAAAGACATTTGGCATAAGCATAACCTAAACAGAAACATAACAAATGCTATGTTTAACCCTGATTGTAAGGTTGTACTATTCCCGACAGCCAATCCGAGTAGAAACAGAAGTGTAATCTCCCCATTTTAAACTCAGCACGTTGAGTGAACACATAGGAAAGACCATGCAGAAAGTCATTTTGTCTCCAAAGTGGATGCACTCAACCAGAAATGTTGGTACCAACATAGTAGCAGAGACCACAATTTTACACCCGTTGCAAGTTCGAGACGGAAGCAGAAACAAGATGTCATGCTAAAAGGTTTTCAGATGCAACATCATATCATAACAGAGTACCAAACTGCTCATGTCTAGACCAGTCGTGACTGAAAATTATTTCATTTCCTTATTCAAATACAAAGGATGGTGCGGAAAATGACAAAGGTTGTTTTCATAACAAAATATCTAAGTTTTTCATAAAATCAATTTTAGCCCATTTTTAGGCAAAGTCTAGAGCACCGTTTACCTGACCTTTTTAACATCTCTGAATTTCCTCACAACAATATCAATTGAATATCAATCGTCACCTATACGCCATCAAATCCATATACACCATCAAACCCATAAACCTACAACTCAAACCCATAAAAATTACATAGCCTATAACACAAGCCAAGGAGGGAGAGAGATACCAAGAGTTAGAGACAGAGATTCACCGAGAATAACTTAGCCCGGCTATGTTGTGGTGCTCATCTTCGTGGTGCAACGAGGAGTTATGGTGCAAAGGCTTACTGGCCTTGATAGTGGCTTTGCGGTCACTGGTCCGTGTGGTACAACCTCGATACACCACGAAGGAGGGACGGCAATGCCTAGGCAAAGCTTCATGGCCTGGGAGAGAATGGCTAGGATGATCTATTTCAATTAGGGAAAACAAGGGGTAAGAGTCACCTTGGTAGGTGTTGAAATGGTATCAAAGCTTATTCCAACTAGAAATGTTGGACTTAAGCCATAACACCTATGACGAATTAGCTCAACAAGGAAGTCTGGAGTTTTAAGCAAATATATTGTGACTTTATTCTAATAAGTGATAAAGGTGTGTAGTGTATGGAATCTCATGCATATTGTTTGGAAATGAGAAATTATTGCTCTTTAAATGCTCTATTAAGACTCCAAGTGTATAATTAAGCGTCAACCCTTCTTGCCTCCCGAAACTTTTTCCCTTTGCCCTATCTTCTTGCTCTTATATATACTAGTCTTGTCTTCTTGTCGTGATCACTTTGTCCAAGATTTTATAATGACATAATGAGTGGATTCAAGTGGCTAGGTAATTTTGTCAAAAAAATTTATTCATTATCCTCACACACCAAACTTTTTTTTTATAATTTTTTTTCCAAATGTATAGTTTATAGATGATGAATAGAAGAATTCAATAAGTTTAAGAAGAATAAAATTAAAAAATTAAAAAAAAAATGAGGTATGTAGTGTGTGGAGATACCTCATTTTTTTTTTTTTAGCAACACATTAAAATCGCCGGGACTAATCTTTCCCAATGATTACTAACTGAATCGAAGACAGCAAATGCGGCGATATAGTTGTTAAGTGCAGCGAAAATAAATCGCCAGTAAAAAATATCTATCCTGGCAATTTTTGGTTTCCGTTGCGGTAGATCAGAAGCAGAGGTTTAATACCGACGATTGGCCAGCGATTAATAAATCGCTGGAAAAGCTCATAGGCGGCGAAAGTGAGGTTTTTCCCAACAAAATTAATCACCGAGAAAGATGTCTCTCCTTGTAGTGGATGTAAATATATATATATTTATATATTTGATTCGGGGAGGGGGGGTCATACCCATGACTTCCATTTTGGAGGTTTGGGTGTTATTTCACTACTATGTAGATCTAAACATATTTTGTCTTAGGTTTTAACTATATATATATATATATGAATCATAGATTTATATTATTGTCAGACAAAAAATTAAGAGAGAGGCACTACAGAACACATAATACAGATTAACAAAATTCCCATTAACTTTTGCAAGGCCAAAAACACTAGACATGGTGGATTCGGCCTAGTTTGATTTCACAAACATTTCAATCTATCTCATCTCATCTAATTATATCATCTCAACAATTAACCACCATTCAAATATAAATATTTTTCAATTTCAAATTTTCAAATTTTTAACTTTTTAATCTAATCATTACAACTTTTTCAAATTTCTAAACAAAATATAAAAAATAATTCAACTTTTTCAAATCATAAAATAAAAATTATATTTTAACCATCTTTTAACTTTATAATTCTTTTATTCAATTTTTTCTCTCTCCTTTTTCAAAACTCCATAAAAATCATAATTCAAAATATTTCACTACTATTCATAAATTATCTCACTACTATTCACATATTTCTCATCTCATATCATCTGTATAACCAAATAAGGTTGTAGTCTCGTAAAGTGGTGTACTCTTAGTCGTGCGAATGAACGCAAGGAAATTGCAGCGATCGAAATAGTAATTTGAAGCTTTAGAGTGAGCTATACTATTAGAAGCACATGGTTGTAATATAACGTGAAATTATTGTAAGAATTTCAGACAAAAGTAAAAGACAGAGAGGAATTGAGACAAACTTTTGTTCTCGTTGAAAAGGAATAAAATTACAAATGTTGCCTTCCTACATATATAGTATTGTGACTATATATATATGCACCAAAAACAGCTACCAGAAAAGAATATTATGCAGCCTGCTACCTAGCACACGTCTGTACTGCGCGCCCACCACAGAAAATAACAAACTTACTAAAAATACTAAAAGAGACACTATGAATATGAATAGAAACTATTTACAAGTGACAAAGACACATTCAGAGGGATCCTTTGGTAAAATGATCTCAGCTGCATCAGAGGCAACATGGTGTTCATTTGGAAGTTGCACCTTCACATCAGCACCATTGGGGAGCTCATGATCATGATATCATGTACCTTTGGTATCATGTACTCGAGCATGATCATCATGCTTTAATATTTACGTTGCTTCAATATCTTGCAAGTAGATAGAGAGTCATGTCAAGATATAATTTGTATGTTTTAATTTGGAGTCGATCGAGAGAATTCTATTTTAGAAAAGCATCTATCATAACGGTTCTCTCTTTCTATTTTTCAACCCATATTACTTTTTTTTTTCTTAAAGAAAACCTATCGATTAGCAGAGAAACACATGCATAACTGTAATTTTTCCTTCTTCTTGGCTGAAAATCTACAGAAAAAACTTTCTGAACATGATATATATAGAGTGGCCCGCGGGCATCTTATATATATAACGAGCACTGCATTAATTAGCTTCTTTATTTTAAACTTAAAACCAACGTACAGTAGCAGCATCTTCAACTCAATATTCCAGAAAAAACAGAAACTGATACAAAAAAAAAAAAAACAAAAACAAAAAACAAAAAAAAGGGAAATTTGAGGCAAATTTTACTGTACTTAGCACTTTCTAACGACCCTTGGCATTAGCGATCACCACAAGCCTGTCCATGGTTCTCAAGAAACTCAACGAATTTGTCTACATATCGGTCCTGGAGTTGCTTGTCTCCAAAAGTTGTCATCATCTCCTTAGCTTTATCCCTGTAAATCTGTCCCTCTACATCCTTCATCACCAACCTTAGCGTTTTGGCCACAGACTCCCTGCTAAACGACCCGTCTTGCTCATTTCTGGGTACCTCTGCCCCTGTCTGCATCTCCTCTAAAAGTTTACCATTCAGTATTTGGTCCCCAAAAATGGGAAACATAATTAGTGGACGTCCAAACTGGAATGCCTCTGTCACTGAACTCCAACCACAATGTGTAAAGTAACCCCCAACTGAATCGTGACCTAATATCTTAACCTGAGGCGCCCAACCCTTCCAAAGAACCCCACGATCTCTGGTTCGTTCCTCAAATCCTTCAGGAATCTGATCATCCAAGTCTTCCCCATTTTCTTGGCTATTTTGCTTTCTTAGAACAAGAAAGAAAGGCAAACCCGATTGCTCAAGCCCTAGAGCCAACTCTTTGAAGTCTTCTTGACTTGGTTTGGTCTCACTTCCAAATGCTACGTAAACCACTGACCCTTTCTCTTGCTTGTCTAACCACTCGACAATGGTTCCCCAAGTGCTATCCTTGTTATCGTCATGTCCGCCTTGATCTTCCGCCGACGGTGGCAATAAGCCCACCGGAATAACAATTAAATTAAAAAGTTTTCCGATAAGTTTCAACCACTCACCTTCGACCTCCATGCAAGCTTTAATAGCCATGAATTCGGTGCCTAACACCGTTTTACTGTAACGAAACCAATCGGAAATGCCAGAAGCATTTTCTTCATAGAAGCCAAGCACTAGTTGCTTTGCCATAAAGAGCGGACACGCTACTTTCGTTGGAAAGGGAACCCATTTGGGAGGTACAGTTAAATGCTCGGGCTCCATCCTCGTGCCCTTTGGATGTATAGCATCTTCCATCACACTCGACTCTGCTGGGGGTCCTAAGAAACCTATACATGATGCACTGAAAACACTGAAGAACGCCCGTGAGATGCGTAACTTAACAGCAATCGGCGGTAACCAATGGGGGGNGGAATTATGTGATGTGGTACGTCCATGGTGGCCTCTGCGTTTTCTGGGAGGTTCTCTACATGGGACATGGGCAACTTCACAAAAGTTATGAAAGATGCTAGATCAAGAGGGATCTTTGGGAGGCGTTCAATGTTTCTAGGAGTAGAAATGAATGAAATATGATGACCCTTTCGAGCTATGTGCTTGCTGAGCTCTAAGAACGGGATTATGTGACCGAAGGCCAGCCATGGGAACATGGCTATGTGAAGCTTCTTAGGCAGATCATCAGCCATGGCGTCCATTTTGGTGGTATTCTCTGAGTTCATTATCTTATCTCTGTCTCTTTTTAAATACAGTCCAAAATGATTTGACGGTGATTTCTTAATTGTTTTTGTAATCGTCATCACACTTGTCGGAAACCACGGCTATCCACCACCAGAAAATCTTATACCACATATATGTAGCCGTCAATAATTAAAGGAATCACTATCGCACCGAATTGCTAATAATTCGAGAAATGATATTTCTAGTATTAGAGTTCTAAGTTTTGTGTATTTATATTGGGAAAAAATAGATAAATTCAAGATTTACGTAAAAGGAAAAAAAATTAAAGATGAATTTTATTTTTTAAAGTTAAATACGTGGAATTTATCTATCCTAAAAGTGTATCAAAGATTAGTTTTAAGAAAAATAGCACCATCTCATTTGTTTTCACACTCATTTTCATTTTATCTAATCATTATGATTTTTCTAAATTTTTATATAAAATAAAATAAATAATTTAATTTTTTTATCTCAAACCAAAATTAATATTAAAAATATATATTCTAATAATATTTTATTCAACTTTTACTTTTATTTCATCTCATTTATAAAATCAAACGAGTTTCATGAGTTTACTCGAATATTTTATTTTAATTTTTTTAATAATTAAAAAAGTAATTATTAATAAAGTTAATTTGAAAAGCAAACTCATGGACTGCTAACCTTTATTCCTAATAATTCATTTGTAAAATTCACGAGACAGGACCACTTACGTAGCAAATTAAACCACTCAAAAACGGAACTGTCGTTAGATCTAATATTTAAACAAAAATTTTATAAGAGCATTCTCGTTTGCTTGGTTAATACATCTTTAAAATTTAATTAATATTATATAAATTTATATATACCTATTTCATTTAAATTTAATCTTCACATTGAATTAATTAGTCATTTACTCTATATATAATAATAAAATATTATTAATTTAATAATTTTGTTATTTAATTTATTTTTGTCACATATTGTAGTTCTACTAATTAAATGTTAATAATAACTATATTCTAATTAAACTAATTTAATATTTATCACATTTTATTAAATTTGAATATTAATAATTATTAAATTATGATTAATTTATCATTATAATTAACTTAATAATTAATATTCTAATTAATATTAACTAATTTATTTATTTTTATCACATTTTATATTTAATAATAATAAATTGAACCAAATTTCTTAATTACAAAAAATACCTACACATTTTGTAAGATGAGTGAGAATTGAATATTTTAATGTTTGGCTAACCTACTGTTCACCTACAAATTTAAAGAATCACTGTAGTTGAAATCTAAAATTTTATAGCAATGTCTAATCTAATGTGGTGATCTTTTGGCACATATTGATTAAAGTTTAGCTATCATTGGATTTTGATCAAATCAATGAGGATGCTCTAAAGTGACCGAACGTTGGATCTGAGTCCGAATAATTTTTTTTTTTTTTTTTTACTTATTAACAAAATAGTTTTTAATGATATTCTATAATAGACCTTCGTTCTCGTTGAACCTTGTGGAACACCTGCAAGGACTAGTTCATATATGCTACATTTTTATTTTATTATAAGAAATGTGCCATTTTTATCATCCGTAGATTTTTTTTAAAGAAATTAAAGGATTGACAGACAATATAACTTCATAATAAATAAATAAATAAAAATAAGATGAACGTTAGAAAGTTTCAATTCTGAAAGATTGATTTTGGCTTTTGAGACTCGTGTATATCGTGGGCGCCGCTCGGATTAGGACGTCGACGCACGGACGTTAATAAGACAAAAAAGAAACAGAGGTGGCATATGGGACACGTAATATTAATATATATATATATAATTATTTTATTAGCGACAAAAACTGGTGGGCTAGGTTACATCAGATTGGAATAGGGGGGACTTTCTTTGTTTTATTGAAGAAATCTTACCTGAGCCATTTTCTTGACTCACAAAAGTCGAAGACTTTCTATCATTTTTCTATAATTAATAGAGATATAAACCTAATCCATTAATTTCATTATATTTAATATTAATATCCATATTTCTTATTTACTCTCTCTTTGCTTTACTTTTTTTTTTAAAATAAAACAACGAAATCTATTACAATGTGAATAAAAAAAAAATAGTGCGTGTTTTATCAATTTTTTTTTTTTTTTATAATTATAGAATAAAGAGTGACTTGTAAGTAACAAATCTCTACAACGAAATAAACTTTTGCAAAGGAAAAATGTAAGAAAGTTAGCTCGTAGCTCGTGCAGCGGAGACTGGAGGGATACTTCAGACTTCAGTGAGAACTACAACAGGCCCCTTCCTCAATCTTCGCCTTATATTTGGCCGTACTACCCGGACCATGGAAACTTCATATTCTTCATACTCATTTAACTTACATCCTTTCAAACTCGTATTTGAGCAAATGGGTAAAACAAAGCCCGAAATCTCCATGTACAAGCTTCGAGACACTCTGAATGGCAGGTGAAATCTCATTACAACTCTGATTACCCAATCTTGAAGCTCAAGGTTAGGAGACAAATTGAATTAGTTCTGAGTGATAATTTACAGGACGAAAAGGGCGGACCCAAGACATAAGTTAGGTTGTTTTCTCATGCTATCACGAAGCTTGGAGCTTAGCAACCATAAGTGGCCACCAGTAAGAAGCAAAATCTTACATAATTTCAGTCACGACTGACTGTTTCAAGAAAACAAAAGCCAGGGCCTCATGTGGCCTGCCAAGCTATTTGCTCAAGGGGGACATCAGCCTATTTTCTTCTGTATCATGCTTTGATGTAGCATCCCCGCCCATCAATTCCTGAAATCCCTCCACCTTCACTGGTGGGGTTCTAACAATGCCCATGTTCCTGCAAGCAAACAAGAAATTCACATAAATTCAGCCAAGAATCTCCTGTACTGAAGGCCATTAGCGGAAAACAGTCTTCTTTTAGAGTTTTTCTTACTGAGTCTGGATTTGGGGCATTTGAAGGGAAGGGATCTGTCTAAGTTGACTGCCTGGTTGAGCATGGAGATTTTGCATTGCAGCAATTTGTTGTGGCCGGAACTGCATCTGGGCATGCCTGGCACTGATAGAGTTGAAGGTATTACCATCCAATGGTAATTCTGCTGGGTTTTCAATCTTAACTTGAACCATTGGTTTGTCTTTCTCCATATCCATAACAGGGCGAGGAGTGGATGGTTGGCGTCTTCGCATTCTATCCAACTGCTGCTGCTGCTGAAAAGCCAGATTCTGGGGATGAACAATTTGCTGCATCTGCGGATGCATTTGTCTAGGTATCTATAGGTTCACCAGAAATTGAAATTAAATCAGCGTATTAATTATGTCCCACTGTTCTTAACAAAGTTCGAACCTGAAAATCTAGTAAGGCACTGAAACTCTAAACCCTACAGGAGAGTTTGAAGCTGACTCTAAATCCAGCCAGCCGAACTTAGTTCACGCAAATGGCTTGTGTTAGAAAACATTGAAGGTAGCACAGGTGCAAAAATATTTAAAAGCACCATTTCTTTCCAGGATCCCCAGGATAAAGAAAAAGAGAGGCAGCAATCTGGTAAAGATCGTCAAGCACTTTTCCCTTTTTCCCAGTTAAGTGGATCTTTTTGTATTCTTCCTGTACTATGTAACACCATTTAGGAGTATTAATAAAATCTTATCTTATCAAAAAAATTTGAACCAACTAGCTGAATTTTGGAATCCCATAAACAACTCCAGAACTAAACAACGCACAGAAGCAGCATGCAACTAAAATTAAGAGTAATGGAATGTCAGTGTACAAACTTGCTGGGGAAGTAGAAGGGAACTATGGTACTGTGACTGCAATTGCGGCTGGATTCCCTGATGTTGTTGCGGAGTTTGTTGTACAAAATTCCTGGAGCCATCCTTTACCAGCTCTGCTAAAGACCCTACATTACTGGTGTGTGCGAGTGAGACAGCGAGAATTAGTGAATTCATGTTGCCATTCATATTACAAATGTAAAAGACAAGGCCTGCATATTTGAAACAAATTACACTTAAACAAGGGAAAGATGAATATGTTTTTTTGTGAATAATGATTTGAGCCAAGCTTATGGAAGCTTAAGCTACGTCTTGGCTTATACTCCGAAAGTATAAGACAAGGTAACAATTGGAGCCCTTTAGGACACTATAGACCACAAAAACTTCTTCCTCCCAGTCAACAATGAGATCTCATTCTCACTACCCTCTCATACTAAATCTGAAGTATTACACGTTCAATAAAATTATGAACCATTTAAAACCATTTGATTTGTCTAATCAGGCCTTCATAAAACCATGAAATCATTTATGAAGCATGTGAGGCCTTCTCAAAATACTTCATCCCTTTGCAACTAAATTTGTACACAAGTTTCTGCAAAGGTGATTGCCGGGAAAGTACGTTGGATAGATATAATTGTAAAAAAGGACATGAAATTGCCTCTTCATCATGTATATACCATATGTTGGGCATGCATGCACACACGCAAGCGCAATCCCACAAAAACGCACGCGCGCGCACACAGAACTCCAGTCTCCGTATCTATAATGTTTGCCCCAAAAAGATATATTGTTTATAAGCAAGCAAAAACAACGATAATATTCTGGTAGCAAAAAATTTTTAACCTTACCCCCCTCTCCCTGGAAAAAAAACACACACACAGAGACACACAAACACAAACATGTACACACATTTGAATGGGCACACACGCACAAGTTAATGAACAGCTTTAGTGTCTGTATTACCAACATTAAAATTCAGCAAAAATGAAAGAGAATGTTCTGATAGCAAAATTTGAAAGGGATTTCAACTTTACCTATATCCCAATGTTTTAAGGAACATCTTAAGTAGTTCAGTAGCTGAACACTGCTTTCTGTAACTATCAGCAAGGACCTTCAATATCCGGCCTAATTTACATATATGAGAGCTCAGCAACTGAGAGAAGACTTCCATTGGAACTTCCGAGGAACCACCAAACCCCACACTTGTCAGCATGTTTGCTATTACCTTTTGAGACATTTGTGATGCTTGCTCTGGACCAAGACATTTCTTGTTCCCTTCCGACCCTAGTTTTCCACGATATGAGCTTCCTCCTTGTTCCATGCTAAGGGACTCAGGCCTGATACCAAGCCTCTCGATCATCACAGGACTCCTGGTCATAACTTGAGGCAAGGTGTCTAGAACTCCATAGAACTCCACTTTCCGGTTTTCATCCACTCTCTCTGCAGGGGGGAGTGCACTGTCAGGTACACAGTTCAATGTAAACATCACCTCTGGGAAAAAAGGTGTATCATCTTCAATTGAATTACTTCCATTTAAGACAGAATTCGGATGCATGTTTGATGCATTTTCCAACATGGAATTTCCATAGCCCATGGAGTGATCATCCATAAATGCCAAACGCCTTTTCTTATGCTTCTCAAGAAGTCTCAAATAAGAAGACATCTCTTCGGGTGTACGTTTGTCAAATTCATGGTTTGCCGATGACAACCTATATGGTTTGCTACCTCTATACTTCTCAATGAACTGGTTATACCATGTTTCAGGCAGTTCTTCATTCCTAAATCTCTGTGATACATTGTCAATCTCAGATTCACCATACCTTGATCCAACGCTGAAACTGACCCTTGATTGAATCTGCAAAATGAAGTGATATGTTGACCAACTAATGCAAATTTTCTTGACAAGAGGGGCTATACCATCTATAAGTAAATCTTCTTCACAGAATAAGTACAGTATAATAGGACTCATTACTAATTAACAATCAAAATATGACTCATTACTACTATCAAATATTACTATCTATCACTCGAGTCAAGCCTAAAGCTTATCTTCAAATAAACAACACTGCATCCACATTAGGAGAAGACTAGGAATATGAGTGTTCGAGGTGAGCTGACTTGATAAAATATTTTACAACAAACACACCAACACATTAATATGAATATAAAAGGAGGTTGATAGATTGAGAAGGAACCATACAGTATCAATCTTTACCCAGAAATCAGACAGGAGTGATATATAGTAGCCCCATTGAGGTGTATCAAGGTTTACTTAGAAACAAAACAGGAAAGATATATTATCCCTATTGAAGCGAGGAAATATGGCTCTCAGCAAGTGTGTACTTTGTACTTTTGATAAAATTGTTTGACCAATATAAGTAAGAATAAAGCTTTTGAATGAACAAGAGGCATAGCCCAAGTACACAGGAAGTATACACGGAAAACCCCTAGCAACCACTAGGAGCTATATATGGATCTAAACAAATTATGAAAACTAGGCCCATTACAATCGATAAGAGAAGCCAAGAAAACTAGGTGTCAAAGAAGAATCTCTTCAACTCGTCCAAGGAAGGCAAGGTGATCAGTTACTGATCGAAGCCCCATTACAATCAATATAAGAGAAGCCCAAGAAAATAAGGTGTCAAAGACAGAAATGGACTATGAGTAACAGAAAATCAATTTAGCTTCATATCAAGGTGAGAAGTTACTGATCAAAAGCTTTGAGAACATGAAAAGCAGCCTCCAAGGGGCCTTCCGAGGAAAAAGATAAGAGGCATCAGAAAAGCAACATGGCTAGAAGTAGGTCAAGGTGAGACCAGATTATAGGAAAACCAAATAAGATTGTAAGCCTACATGCAACGAATGTGAGAAGGTACGCCATTGTGAAATGCAACATAATTAATCTTCTTAGCGGCGCACTTGGACTAGCAGAAGTTCAAGAGTGATGCATACTGAGGCAGGACTAAAATTGGCGTTATGGGAAAAATAAAGCTCTAGCCAAAGTAGGATAGCGAACCAAATTTCCTGTAGCCACCCTAAATATCTATTGAAGCTTGAAAAGTTCACCAAACCAAATGCGTAAAAAAGAGGAAGCATCTCTGGAGCACGCAAACTACACTTCGAAGAAATAGTTTCTTGTCCACTTATCAGGCATATAACATAAGAAATACACGTAACATCCTTATGTGGAGCAAAGACTCGTATAACAAATACGATACCACAAGGTCACATCTAAATTCCCCTAACATGTTAGAACTCGCATTCCCAACCCTATTAGTTACTATAAATTTCTCACATTCGTCAAATTTTCAAGTGGTATTTTTTTTTTCTACGTTATTTTCATGTGGAATTCAATGCACCAAAGATTTTGGAAAAAACAAGCAAACAAGTAAAGATAAAAGAGGATGAAATTGAGGTATCGAACCTTGGAAGACGCCGTATTGGACGAAACACCACCTTCCCGCTGATGTGCCCCGTCTTGTGCAGAGTTCTCCAACGTGAAGTAAACGTCATCACCGCGCAATCTCAAATCTGCAACAACAGCTTCAATCACAAACCACAACTCGAATCCACAGCCAAAAAAAAAAAAAAAAAAAACACGCTGAGAATCTAATTGGAGACTCACAACTCGGATTGAGCTTCGGAACTGCAAAAGAAGAAGACGCTAGAGATGAAGAAGTCGACGGATTGGAGCGGAGGAAGAGAGAGATGCTGGCTTTGTCGAAGAGGAGCGCTCGAACCCGGAGTTGGAGATGGATATGAGCCCTAGATTTGGACTCGTCGGTCCGCATGAAAGCTTCCCATGAGGAAGGCGAGGCGAGGAATTGGACGAAGCCGGCGTATTTGGAGTCGCCCAGCCACGAGCGCCACACCCCGCAGGTCTCAAGCTTTCTGGCCAGTTCGTAGCCCCGACCATCCTCCCCCATTAGAGCCATTGTTCAGTACGAGGGAAAGAACGACGACGTGCTTGCGTGATGATGCTTCGCGTTTTGCCGTTTTCGATGTTAAGGGGCAAGATTTCTCTGCGGGAAGGAGCACAGTTTCATATTTCTTCCTCTACTCTACTTTCATATCCCATGGTGTTCTAATTTTGAGACATTTTAAGGTTTTTTTTTTTTTTTTACAGGTGTTGTCTTGTATTTATTTTTAGCTAGTAAATGTATATATTCATTATCAATGTGTTAAATTAATAATTATGATTGAAAATAATAAAATCTATTATAATTATTATTATTATTATGAATTTTAATAACTTTCATATTTCTTAAAGGATTTATGCATTTTTCAATGGATCAAGAAATTATGGGACTAAACTAATTTGTTGGATCTACTTCACATTTCATTTTTTATTTTTTGTTATGTGAAAATTTTTCTACAATGTTAAGACCTTCCTCGTTGACTCCCTCTTTTTATATGTCATATTTAATAATAGAATTAATCTTTGCATCAACCTACACACCACACACCATAATTTTTTTTATTTTTTTTATTTGTTTCTCTTATTAAATGTATATTATATGGATGATGAATAAAAAAATATAAATATTTCAAGAAGAGTAAAATTAAAAAAAATTAAAAAAACACATTGGTGTGTGGTGTGTAGGATGATGCATAGCAATGCTCTTTCAAAATAGTTTACGAAACTTGCCTGTCTTAAAATTTTAAATATTATTTTATTTTATAAAAATTAATAATTTGACGAACTCTATTTTTTTCTTTCAATTTCATCGGATTTATTTATTTTCAATGTTTACCCAAAACTTTAAATATTTAATTTAAATCTTCTCTTTTCATTTAAATAAACGAATATCAAATTCTTTTAGACAAGATAATATTACTATTAAATATAACATATAAAAAGAGGGATTCGCTTTATTCTCTTTTTTCAAAATAGTCCACAGAACTTGCATGTCCTAAAAACATGTAAATATCATTTTTTTTTTTTTTTTTATAAAAAGTAATTGGACTAACTCTATTTTTTTTTGTTGTCAATTGCATCGGATTTATTTCTTTTCAATCCATTTTGAAAACAGATTAGATTTCTCGTTTGAATTCAAAATCCACCTCAATTCATTATTAAAAAATTTTTAAATTTTCACAAAAAATATTATAAATAATTCAACTTTTATAAATTTCAAAACAACTTTTTTAAATTCTCACACAAAATATGATAAACAATTCAAAATTTT
>QEOT01008218.1:2890-62380 GCA_003123785.1 Pterocarya stenoptera | reverse complement strand
AAACGGCATCGTAATCTTGTTGATTACTAAGTCTAGCTACCAAATTGTTTGCTTGTTTGGAAAAGAACAATGGTGTATTCCATCTTATATTTTATTAGACAAATGCGTAAAAAAAAAAAATTACAAATTAACGTAATTTGATGTGGTATATTAGATTGTAAAACTACTATTATTATAAAATAAATATAATGTATTATATAAAATCATAACAGTTTGTAAATTTATTTTATATGAATCTCTTTACAATTATAATACTTCTCATTTTATTCTCTTCAATTACACACGTTTGTGTAGTAATTTATAATAATTTCATGTCTTCCACTTAAATGACTAATAGTTATCAGAAGTCTCATAATATAAAAACCCGATTCTCGCATCTTATCATAGGATGTCACATGCTAATTAAAATTAATATTTATGTAAATAATTTTAATTACATAAAATATTAATGTAGTAAAACGAGAGTACCATATAATCCTGAGGGATAGCTCAGCTGGTCCGGTTTTAGATTTGCTCCACAATAGTCACCAGTTCGAGCTCCTTTAAAGCTATTGGAGGTTTGCCTGGTTGTTAATTTCATAAGTCCGTGAGATTAGTTAAGGTGTGCGCAAGTTAGCCCGAACACCCTCGACTATAAACTAAAAGAAAAAAGAAAAAGAAAGAGTATCATATCATTCATACTCTAAATGTATATAAAAGATAAATGAATAATCCATATTTCTCACCGCCAAAAGTATCTTCAACTCATTTGTCACACGTAGCTTTGTCGTTGAATGATGAATGGATGATGTACGTTAGCTAAGCTAAGCCAACACAACACAACACTCTCACTTGCTTGGAGGTCTTTTATTTTTGTCTTATAGTCCAATGCAAGGCACTAAACTCAGCGTAAGAAGGAAGCATCCCTTGTAATTGCCACTTTTATTCCGTCAAGAAGTGCACACTTTTAAGTTGTTAATAGGAATGCAATGCTTCCTTGTCTTTTATTCCTTCATTATTACTACAAAGACCCCATCTTGGTGCTTTTCTTGTAACCATGCGCCTCATTAATTATGATCCAATATGATCATCAATTGACGACACCATCACATAATTTTGCCTTTAAATTGAAGATAAATTAAAAATTAAAAACAATGTAGATAAAAGTAAGTCCTTTGTAATTCTATGTATAAATTCTAAATAGATAAATTTTGTATAAATCTTTTGTAAAAAAGCAAATTCTGCTAAAAAAGAATAGATATTTTACCTTCTGATATATGATCAACTCTTTTATTAAGAGATGGGATTTATCTATTTAAAATTTATAGAAATAATATATATTTAAGAAAAATTATATATATCGCACTATCATTCTATTTTTATTTTATTAAATAAAATATAATATATTTATTATTATTAAATAATTATTTATTCAATATTTTTTATTATATAATAATAATAATAATAAATGGGCCGGATCTTATTTAATAGAAAGAAAATAAACGTGAGTACGACATATATACAAATCACTATAATTTTTGCGTGGCCATCGGGGTGCGTACGGACATGGGAGCCGTCCAAATCCATTGAAGAACAATAAAAAGTAAAAACGATAATTAAGATACCGTACATAGTCTTGAGCATCACATAAAGAGACGTTCCTTCTCAGTTCCGAAACTGCCCTTATGAGCTTCAATACTTTACATCAGTTGCCCTTATAGGCTGCGCTTATGAACGTTAGTCACGGCAAAATTCACGAATCATAAGAACCAACGGCCAAGATTGAATCTCCTAATACACTTCTCCAAAAATTAAAAAAAAAAACAAAATCTGTATAGATATATATGAAAATATGAGTCGTATCATATATGTTTTAAGTCAATTTGTGATAGGAAAGTTCAAAGCTTCCGGTCAAAGAAAAGTGTTGTGTATGTACCTAAGTCCGATTTAAAAAAGAAAAATTCTTCTCATCGATTATTATTTACTGCTATACATTTCATATCTTATGAAAAAAAAAATTTATAAATATAGAATGTCGGAATAAATAGTGACTGATGCATAATTTTCATCTGCTTAAAAGTATTTACAAGTTGATACTAACATAATATGTAAGATTTGTTTTTTAATACTAGATATTGTTTAAGTGTGCAAGTTCTGTATATTCTTTTTTAAAAAAAATATATGAAGTTCATTATTAAAAAATAATTTATTTTTCATATTTGTCTCAAATTTATCTATTTTTTTAAAATTGAATGTACCGCCTTATATATCTTAAAATTATAAATATCATTTATCTTTATTTTTAAATAAAAATTATTTACAATTTGATCAATGCCATTTAACGACGTCATTTATAAAGAGACCATGTAAACCATGCATTTATGTTGAATATTATTAATAAGGGTGTGATATTTTTGTATAAAAAGATGAAGAGGAGAGTTATCCTCCATACAAGAAGTCCATATAAATATGGCATTATATTCCGGTTTTCAACCAACTGGTTTTCGCTATCTCTGAACCTTCAAAGAATAACCAACTCCCAAAGATATATACCATTTTTAACTGACTTTTGTCAGTGTCTTCCTCTTTTTCCCTCCCCCTCCTCTGCATCGTCTTGTCCCCACGCTACATCTCTTCGACTCCCCAAATGTAGAAAAGGTTGTTTCTTTGTTTGTTTGGTTTCTTATGTTTTGTTTTTTACGAGGCTCTATCTTTCTCAGGCTTTCTTCCTTCCTCAGGCTCTTTCTTCCTCTGGCTTATTGGATAATCTGAGAAGACCTATCTATCTTAACCATGTCCGTCGAAGGTGAAAGCTTTTGACTACATGGAAATAGCGTTTAATTTGATTTCTGTTTTTGTTTCTTGGGAACCAAACAAAAGAGTCTGGGGTCTCCATTGCTGAAGTTGTTGTTTCCTGTAATGGATTACGCAGAGAGCAGAGGAGAAACAGGGGAAACCCCAGATATACAAACGCCAGAACCTCATATATCTACCAAGAAGCAGGAAGTTTCCGACGATGACGAGTCGTCCCCGAGAGGTGTGCTGGAAATCCCTGTTTTGGGTGCCACGGACTCAGACCACACAGGGAGCAGCAGTTTCAGCTCGTGTATCTCTCCCACGCAGAAACCGGCGCCGACGCCTCAGCTCCGAGAGAGCCACGGTGGGTCGCAGTGGAAGTCCGTGATCGAGGCCTTGAAGAGGAAATCCATGAGGAGGTTCTCCATCATTCCCTTGCTGAATGCGAGCCACGAGTTTTCCGCGAAAAATCTGAGCAGGAAGTTGAGTCGGATTCGGAGCGCCGAGGATGGGATTGACAACGATGGGATTCCCAGACCCAAGCCGTCTTGGAGGAGCTTTGATTATGCTGAGCTAGCAGCCGCTACGGATAATTTCAGTTCCGGTAATAATAAGCATTTCCTTTCCCTCTGGTTTTTTAAATAATATTTTCATTAGAAATATAAACATCTGAACCCTCCCTATCATCTTTCATTATCCCCATCAAAATGATATTTACATACAACCGTTCTACCAAATCAAAGGCCACCGGAGGTGCCCAGAAAAAGGCAGAAAAGCCGCCGGGCCACCGGTGGTCCATTTGGCCGACTAAGAATGCACACGTCATGTTTATTATCTGCAGCGAATACATACATAACATCAACATGTCATGATTCATGTGACTCATGTTATGTTTTTACTTGCTAGGAAACGTACAAAATTCAGTTTATTTTATAGCAAAAAATACTGCTAATAAAACTGTACAGTGAGCTCAGGCGTACTTGTTTGCTGGACTTATCCACCTCCGAGATTGATAGGGATAAACTCCGAAAACCCGACGCAAATTAAAAACAAAAAACCTGTACAGTGAGATCATTCAAGTTTCAAGTTGAGTGGAGTTCTTTATAAATAATATTGCGTTGAGTTGGTAGAGTGATTTTTATGAAACTCACCTAAAATGAATTTAAATATATTTATAAAAACTTAAAAAAGATGAATATCACGTGTAAAAAAATTTTAAATTAAAATAAATTTAATAATTTAAGAGTTAGATATTTACTGTTAAATTCAATTTTGAATTTAACTCAAGTGAATTAATCTCAGTTTAAATTTCAAACGGGCCTAATTGGATGAACTTTATTTTCCTGGCTTTATTTTTTGAGTCTCTAGTCAGACGAGTCTACTGACCACAGAAACTATCAGCTAGTATATCGACTGAGGTATTGGGATCGGCCGCTATTTACCGAGACAGACCTAGAACTTTTCTTTAGTCGGTAACATTTTTGACCAAACTTTATAAATAGAGGGAGGAAAAGAGGAAACATATTGTGGGCCCTGACTGCTTGTCCTGATGTGTGCCTAACCAAGGAAAACCTAGCCATGCCGGTGTATTGGGTTGCCCGTGGGTCCAACCGTCCAAGATCCGTTGCGCCATTCCTGGCGGTATGAATTGAGTAGGTTGGGAGAGTAAATGCATGCTTGCGCTTTCAAACAGCTCAAAAAGGCATTTGCTTTCTCAGACAAGTTCAATGCAAAACGCTTTCATCAAAGAGGATGTTGATTGTTTTTACCTGACATGTATGCTTGTATGTATAGTTTTTTTGAATTTTGCATGTTTGTGTATTTGTGAGTAATGTTGGACTTGAAGATTAATTTCCGTTGGCTTTTTTTCGATTTGTGAACCTTCATTATGCCTAGCAGGCCAACTTTATGCGCCGCACTATTAGTTTGATGGCTGCAGCCAAGGTTGTTGAGGAGCTTTTGTCAGACTGGGACCTTTTTTGCTACCGTTCTCAGACCTTTTCTTTGTGGGTCATCAATAGTAGCAGACGTAGCAGTCATAATGTAATTCATCTTAAATTAATGGGGTTTAGTCAGTATCATCGACTCTCACACGTTATATCTAAAATTTTTTTTTTATCTATAAATTTTTTTTTTTTTGGAATTAAAAGTATTTTTTATAAGATATAAGATATGATGTGATAAACAGTGACTGATGAGAAGAATTTTTTTAAATTAATTACATAATTCTTAGATAATTTATTTGAAGTATTTAACTTATGAAATCGTTTTTAAAAGGCTGATTATCTTTTAGTAGTTACCTATTATTAGATTCGTTTATGTTCTAATTTTTGCATAAAACTTTGATAGAGAACTTGATCGGGAAAGGCGGGCATGCTGAGGTATACAAAGGATGCTTATCTGATGGTCAAGTTGTAGCAGTAAAAAGGCTTACAAAGAAAAAGAAGGAAGAGGAGGATAGAATTAGTGATTTCTTGTCAGAGCTTGGGATTATTGCACACATAAACCATCCCAATGCTGCTCGATTGCTTGGTTTTGGGATAGACGGGGGTCTGCACCTCGTCCTTCAGTTCTCCCCGCATGGCAGCCTTGCTTCTGTGCTATTTGGTGCTGTCTCAATCTCATCTTTTTTATTTATCTGTTTATTGTCTTGTGTACTTGGGCTACATCTATTTCCTATTATATTATTTACATAATTGCTTTTACTTCCCAAATAGGAAAAAAAAAGTGTTTAACCAATGATCATAGATTTCTTGGGCTGATGAAGAGGCATTCAGCATTTCAGGTTCATCTGAGTGTCTGGAATGGAAGATAAGGTTTAAGGTGGCTATAGGGGTAGCTGAAGGATTGGATTATCTTCATCACAATTGCCATAGACGCATTATTCACAGAGACATCAAAGCCTCTAATATATTGCTCACCCAAGATTACGATGCTCAGGTATTTTTGCAACTCAAAAGAAGAGTATTGAACTTGACATATATGTATATAGTAAGTAGATTTTTATGATTCATCTATAAAATGCAGATTTCTGATTTCGGACTCGCAAAGTGGCTGCCAGAAAAATGGGCTCACCATGTTGTCTTTCCAATCGAAGGCACATTCGGGTTAAGCATGCTGCATCTTCAATGATTTATTGGTAACATTTCTGATTTCAAAAGGTTAAAAGTCATCTGGGCTTATGAATCTTTATATAAATTTCAGGTACCTGGCTCCAGAGTATTTTATGCATGGGATTGTTGATGAGAAAACTGATGTCTTTGCATTCGGGGTACTATTACTGGAGCTCATTACCGGTCGTCGTGCTGTTGATTCAAGTCGACAAAGCCTTGCCATATGGGTATCATTCTATTTTCTGCTACAACTTGTAGATTCTGAATGTTGCTTATAGGCTTATAGCTCTTATGTTTTACAGATCATGGAAATATTTCTTACAAATGTAAGATGAATGACAATTTAGTTCTTTTTCTGTTATGCATAGGCAAAGCCACTGCTGGACACTAATAATGTCGAGGAATTAGCAGATCCACGATTAGGAGATGCTTATGATCGTAGCGAGATGAAACGTGTCGTTTTCGCAGCTTCAATGTGCATCCACCACTTATCCTCCATGAGGCCGCAGATGAACAGAGTATGAGTTTTGCTACCTTCTTGCCTATTCCAGTTTCAGGTCAAATTAATCAAACTTGTGTCATAAAGAAGCACGAATGCAATGCAAAAATGTGTGCAATGCAGGTTGTGCAGATACTCAAGGCAGAAGAAGATAGAGCACTTGAAGCAAAACCAAAATCAGTAGCAGCAAGATCACTCGTTTTTAATGCTTGTGACCTGGAAGATTATACTTCCACCACTTATCTCAACGACCTCAATCGCCACAGGCAACTCGTGATGATGGAGTAATTCCTTAGCCATCTGTTCCTTATTGTTTTACTTTGTTCCTGTGTAAGTTAGGAAAAAAGAAAAAATGGTATGGCCCTGCTGCAGTTGTTTTGTTCCTTCCTGAAAAACACTACAGATTAGAATGGTGAAGCGGCGTTCAAATTCCCATAATCACTGGAAAGAAAAACTCGCCCAACCAGACACAGATAATTGTGTACTACATATGTATTGTGTCTGTATGTCTGCAATTATCAAAATTGGAAACCCCATTTATTTATGTTTTCATGTGTTTGGTATAATATAGAGCACAAGAATAAAGATTTAACTACGCAAAATCCTCGCACCAAATTTCTCTAAGGCAATTATCTGGGATTCTTCAAGTCTCGATGATCTTTTCTTGGGCCATTTATATTTTTGAGTGATTTTCGTTTTTTTTTTTTTTTTTTTTAAAAAGAATTATAAATTAATTTAAGTTTAGTAAAAGTAAACTGAATATGTCTCAGATGAGTTCTGAGTGCATAAACAAACCCCACCATACATTGTCAAATCTTAGAGAGAGAACGAAAGGGTTCTGGAGACAGGGATCGCACGCTAATGGCGCCAGAAATTGTTCTTCAATTGGCGCTCCTAACCCTAGCGTTAGCAATGTTCTTCGCGATCCACAGGTTCCCTAAAGGAGCCCTAACCAAGCTCAGAACCAAGCACCGAGCTACCCTCCTGTCCAACCGCCACTTCGTCCAAGGGTCACATCTCCTGGATCGGGCGCGATCCACACCCCACCGGATCCAATCCTTGACCCACGCCAAGTCAGCTCTGCACGAAGCCGAGAAGGCCGTCTCGCTCTCACCGAAGGACCCGGGGCCTCACATCCTCAAAGCCATGGCTCTGGAACTCCTCGGCCACAAGACCTCCGCGCTGAGATCGCTAGACCTGGCCTTGTCCTCCCCGCGCGTGAGGTCAATCGGGAAGGAGCGCGGGGACGCGCTGGTGAAGAGGGCAGAGTTGAAGCTGGGGATGAATCGGAAGCGACGAGTCGACTCGGCAGTGGAGGACCTGGTGGAGGCGGTGAGGCTGAGCGGGAATAGCAACACGAGGGCGTATTGTTTGCTGGGAGAGTGTTACGAGTGGAAAGGAAGGAAAGAGGAGGCCAGGGAGGCATTCGAAAACGCCTTAAGGGTCCAGCCTGATTCGGTCGCGGCTCTCCATGGCTTGGATCGGTTGAGTTTGTAGTCTCTCTACTCTCTCTGCAAATTGCAAGATTTTGCTTTCCTTGACAATGTTAATAGAAGTTAATGAAGACGCAATTACGAGGTTTTCTTCTTCTTCTTCTTCTTTTTTAAATTTTCTTGCTTCCGTGTGTGTCAAACTTGGGGGGTTAGCCAATCCCATTGGTGTAGATAGAAATGAATGTAAATAAGATGGGGTTTTACAATTCTAAAGATATAGATAGATGAACATAGTATGCTGATTTTCTTGCTTCAAATGTTACCCTCAATAATATGAACTTCAGCATTAACATACTGAGAATCATATTAAAAACAGTTAAGATAGGGTTTAGATAGTGAGTTGAAATGAGATAAGTTAAGATGAAAGTTAAAAATTGAATAAAATAATATTAGAATAATATTTTTTTAATATTATTATTGTTTTAAAATTTAAAAAATTTGAATTATTTATTGTATTTTATATGGAAATTTAAAAAATTATAATAATTAAATAAGATGAAATTTTGTATCCAAACCTAGATATCATTTTCAATGTAATAATTAGATGAAATAAAATGAAATGAAAAAATTATGAATATGGAATGTTCCCGCCAACCTTAAATATAAATTATAAGTCACTTTGGAAACAAGGGTTAGCATTATTTTTGGATAGTGAGTTGAGATAAGATAAGATTATATGAGAGTTGAGAGTAGAACAAAATATTGTTAAAATATAATTTTTATTTTAGAATTTGAAAAAATTGAATTATTTATTATATTTTGTTTGAAAGTTTGGAAAAGTTATAATGATTAGATGATATGAGTTGAGATCAATTCTTAATCCAAACAACCCCTAATCACTAGTAATGGATTCAACAAAGTTATATTTTAGCTAAAGTTTAACTAGATTGCATAAAAACTCATTGTAGTGGATTCAACAAAACTACAGTATTTTTAACTTTAATCATTTTCATTAGCCAAATCTGTTGAGTTTAAGTTATTGGCTAAATATTATTTTAGCATAAAAAATTTTCTCTCCCACATGCAATTCATTTCGCGCAAGCTCACAACTCTAAAAAATTTCTCTTCGTTTCAAAAGCATCATATTGATAGAGTGCTTTAAGTTTTAGGTCTGCAATATTATGATTAGTTGATGCCATTTTTTTTTTTGAAAATCTAATATCAACCTTAGAAATTTAATGCGTACTTTTTTAATAACAAAAAATATTCAAATTACAATTAGAATTAAAATAAGTAAAAATGTCAAAATCAATATTTAATAGAATAGTAATAAATTTGGAGAGTCTATTATATAGTATTATTGAAAAGTGACTGGCTAAATTTATAAAAGTGAATTTTCTAACCAAATTTCATTGCGTTCACTACTAAGGCTTTAAAAGTAATATTACTCATCATTTGTTTTACTATCATCATCTCACTATTCTATTAGGTTTTACTTGTGGGCCAATAATTTAATATTACATCAAGAAATGTTGAGAGAATGATAATAAAATATAATAAATAGATTTTTCTTACTGTTAAAGAAAGTAAAATTTCAACTAGGGGTAGATTTATATTTGTTCTAATACTCCTTTTGAGCTAAACTCCTCCTCAATAACTAAATTCGGCATGTACTTATCAAAAAAATAAAACTGAATGCGGCATGTGTAATATTTAGGTAAATGAGATTGTAGAGTCAATCTAATTCTATGTGAAAATAACATTTATTCCAAAATTTTGAGAGATTGATAGACGGGTTTGTACCCGACCCGAATAACTCTAAATAAAAATCAACCCAATCTAAATTTTTAAAATAAAAATCGAGTTCAATCCGTATGACCCGACTGATCTTAAAATAATAATAATAAAAAAACAGATGTTTAGGGTCGTCGACTTGTTGATGGACGGGCTCATGTAGCCGTTGAATTGACTGACGCATTACTACTCCCCACCCTCCGTCGCAATAATGTGGGTGCTGTCTGCTAGATAAACGGGTCCGACGAGACTACGCACTCTCAATTTTTAAATTAATTAATGAATTTCATCTGTAATAATTTAATATTATTATCTTCTTAATTATCAGAATTGCAATCCCTGGCACCAATCACTATGAGAACTGCACCGATGAAATACATAAAATAAATCCTACAATGATGTGGCAAGCAAGCAATGATTGCACTAAAATTGTAGACGCCTTTCACATGAGTACTGTGTTAAGTATGTTAACATAGAGAGTTGCAAATAATTTAAATTTATTTTTCTTTTTTGTAAGAAAGCGACACTTGGTATATTTTTCCAAAAGTTAAAAGAAATAAAAGAATACTTGCTAGCTTAACCTTCTATAGCAAGACCATGCATAGACAGACCCACTAGGACTAAGACAAAAGAAGATCGATGATCATGGATGTAGTTCGAGTCCTCCACAAGAATTATGGACCCTCTTCATCGGCCCAGCTTCGCCATTTACTAAACGGTTATGCTACGTACAACCGGCTGCGCAACCGCTGGTAACCGGTTGACGTAGCAGCATCTGACAGAATTAAAAAAAAAAACCGAAAAGACGAGTGAAAAGCAGAAAGAAGACATGTGAGAAGAGAGACACCCAAATACCAAACCCATTCCGAAACTTTTGAACTTCGAAAAAGAAGTACAGCGTCGAATTCCATTCTCTATAGCCCAGAACCAGGTAGAAGCAAAAACAAAAGTGCCCCCTAGGCGAAATCAATACAGAGATGCAGCTCATCCATAGTCACCAAGTACAGTACATAAAACTGTTAGGAGGCATACATACAAGCTTCAAATTCACAATTTTCCTTCTCTTTACAAAAGCCAATATAGATAACTAAATATACAAACAAAGCTGGGATTGGGAAACTTTCATTTCTCTCTCTCTTTCTTTCATCTCCTTCCATTTTGCTCCAACCCAAATCCAGACACGCACAAGCACATAAAACAGATAAATGTGTATTTGCATAAACAAACACACAGAGAGAGAGAGAGAGAGAGAGAGAGAGAGAGAGAGACCTGGGAGAGACCTGTGCACAGCCTCCTTAAACTTCTCCTCAGGGAATTGGAGTATAAGAAACACCAACTCCCTACTCAAAGATGACATCCTTCCCGCTCAGAACCCCACGTAACAAAACCCAGAATCCCATACCTTAAAAACCCAAACCACCACAAAAAGCTCCCAAAGAATAGGACTCCAAATTCCCACAGAAATGACACATGAAATCAAACCCAAATCACAACACTTCCAGTCCCAAACCAAAATCACAAATGCTCAAACAACCTCAAAGTCTTCAAAAATTATGCTTGTTCCAAGGTTTCCACAGCAGGAATTAAGAGGATACTAGTGACCTAGCCAGCTTGGAGTGACGAGTTTTTTTTGGTTTGAAGAACGAAAACCATCAAATGAGGAAGTCGACTTCAAGTAAGGGGTTGCGGCAATCTAAAGGAGTTACCGTCGTCCAAGCCTCATCGTCGAACGGAGGGTGAGATCAGAGTTCTGTTTTGAGAAATGAAGAAGTTTGTCCGAGAAATGGAAAAGTTTTTATCTCTCCGCCTGCTGCAAACTTCAAATAAAACACACCATTTTATTATGACGTGGCGACTACCCGACGGTTACCCAGCCGGTTGTAAATAGCATTTTTCTTTACTAAAACCAGCTTCAGTTGTCTGTACTATCAGAACTCTCACTACTAGACCACAACTATATAGCCAACAATCAGTTAGTTCAAAGTGCAGTAAAGGAATTGAACCACACCATTCAATACTTTTGAGTAGTGAAGGAATTGTAGCTTCCTCGCCATGGTAATACATTCTCTGCGTCTACGCTCCCTAAATTTTTAGTTCCACAAGAACAAAGTCTTTTGGTGCCACAAAATTTAAGAAAAATCTGACTAACTGTTAAAATATAAATAGAAAAAGTTGTATTTACATACATTAAATGCCACAGTGACAAAAGCAACCCTGCTAGTCATCGTCGGATGAGAGCTTCTGCTTCTTCCACTTATAGGCGGCTTCTAGTATCTTAAGATTTGTGGTCTGATTTTCTTCGGGGAATAGATAGTCAATGTACTCCTCATACCTGCCACACATCAAATTTGTTAGCATTCACTAAAAAGGAAGGCTAAAAATGGAATAAAACATAATATAATCAAAACTGCAGCCCGCACCGGTTGATTGAGAAATTTTATGGACCAACTTGTAAAAAATTAATAACCAAATGTCTACTCTCGATTGCAATTGTGCACTTGTCAGACCATATTAAGAATTCTGATTCAGCACCTCTGTACATATCAAGCGCGGTATGCGATGACTCCTAAAATTGGCTATTGTGGATGGTAAACTTGCCAATAAAAAGTATTGGGCTCCTGTCTCATGCATAAAACTTTATCCCGTGTGTCCAAATTTTAGTAATTGAATCCTAACGTAAAGTTCACTAAGCATATCAAAATGATATGGTTAGTGTTCAACTCTTTGCGTGCCGCTTGCCCATCGGTGACCTTTTATGACACTGTAACATCAAAATCTTAAGAAAAAAGACTAGTAAATTTAGTTATACATACCCAGCAGGACCGTCCTCGGCTACAATAGGCCTCCTCTTTTTGAGCTTCTTTGGCAGCTTAGCCTGGACTAAACCAACATCACCAAGCTCACCAAAACTGCTCTCCATGGTCAACCACTCCTCTAAAAGCATTGCTCTCTCTTCTTTTAGCTCAGGTGCAGATGTTCTTAAATAGTTGATAGCCTTCTCAAAAACCCCTGATTCATTTGGGGGAGGGGATGGAAGAAAATAAAATTTTAATGTTTGTTTTATTTGGTAATAATTGAGAAAACTAAACAATAGGATTTTGCGAGAAATTGCTTACTTCTAGCATGCTCAATGCATTGTTTCTTTTGTTCATAGCGATTTTCTTGGATGTTATCTTCCGCCAAATCCAAGCCCCCAGCATCCTCCTCCTCCATAGCAGATGCCTCAAATTTTGCATAGCTTATCCACACCTTTAGGTGCTTTGTTCTGTCTAGAAGTCTCTCATAGAGCTCTCTGGTCCTTTCGAACTCACCCTCAGATATTTCAAAATCAATATACGTCTGTCATGAAATGAATCAACGTATTATTACCCATAATCTCAAAAGCAAGATAACCAAAAAACATTAAAATTTTCTTAAAATCAAGTTAAACTTCTATAGTAGAGATCAAAAGAGTGTTTACCACATCCAGAGAAAATTGTTATATCAAATGGAAAAAAATCAAATAAGACAATAAGATGAAATTTATGAGTCAAAAAAATAAAAAGATTCAAAAGAAAGAACTTTACCTATTTTATCTGCAACTAAAAAGGGTATAACAAGAAGAAGGTGCCTTTATATTGGCCTTTTTTTCCTTATTTCATGCAAAGCAATTTTAAGAATCAAGAAACAATAAATTTTTTTTATAGTGAATAGAAATTTAATAGAAGAAACAGTGGAAGGAATCACGAAAACATAACAACAAAGAAAGATCATTCAGGGATTAATGTTCATCAGGATAGGGACAAGTAATGGTACAGTTAAAAAGACTACGGAAGACAGTAAAGAAGAATAATAGACTTTTTTTTAACATATTTTAGCTTTTGACTAAAATGAGGAATGCCTAAACATGTACCTTCCACAATAACTCCGGCATATCCAGTGCTGGTTGGGCAATTGCAAGCTCAAAAATAGCCCTAGCTCGCTCGGTCTCAGACAAAGATCTCTCCAACTCCGCATACTTGCTCCATGCATAACAGTTTTCTGGTGACCACTCTAAATACTTCTCATAGATTTTACGGCAACGATCTATATTTCCAAGTTGCAGCTCTATCTCAATATACTTCTTGAATATCTATTTTTCAAAAAAGCACAGTTGCAATTGTTAGACTGTACTCACTTAATTTTAGAGCATATAAAAAGACTAGTATCAATCTGTAAATTACCTTATCTTTAGGAGCTTTCCCAATTGCATTTCCTAGGACTTGTCGTGCAGCCTTAAGATTCAGCTGCCGGATCTCAAACTGGGCAGCTAGAAGCCAGATTTTTGCAAAAGAGAATTTCTCATGAGGAATCAACTTAAGACACTCACTGGAAGAATTAATAGCAAAAGAAAAATACAACATATTAGTATACCATTTAATTGGCATGAACAGTTGTCTAAGAAATTTACTGTAGGTGTAATAAGATTTCAATTGTTCATGGTCATTAACAACCAATTAAAAGTGTATAGCATACAAATTTTCTGGAAAATTGAAAAATTAAAAATCAACTCAGTGTAAAATAATTACTTGCAAAACATATACGCTACAGTACTCAAAATGAATGGTAACATTTTCTTTTCTATGAACATTTGAACACTCATTCATATAAAGTACAATATTTTCCCTAGGTATCAAGAGTGGAGAGAAAATCAGAAATAGTTTCGCCATATTTAGCCTCAGTATCTAGCTTACAAAGTATGGGACGAAGAAACAAAGAAATAATTGTCTCGTTCCCATTTCCTTTATCTAACTTTTGTCTTGATAAGTACCAGTACAGCTTTATTAAGACGAAAGAGGAAGCGACCAGAAATCATGGCATGTGGTAGGCGAGTGTTTAAAATATGAATTGACTTGGAACGATTCCTCTCCTCTAGTGAGGGTGGGGTAGTTTTTCTCTCTTGGTTCTGAGTGAACAAAGAGTTTTGTCTCTCGGGCAGAATGTCTGAAGAGTCACAGAGAATGGACAATGAAATCTCTAGTCTCTGTGAGGGGCTTAGGTTGAATGATGAAGAATGACAGGAAGTAGTAGTGAGGGAAGAGGAGGTACAGTTGTCGGCTGCAAAAAGCAAAAAACTGCTTGGTTGCACACATTGCTGCAGATAAAGAGGTTAACAAAGAAGCCTTCATATCAACAATGTCAAAGATATGGCATACTGGGGTGGATAATGTTTAAAGAAGTGGGATGGAACAGATTTCTTATTGAGTTTCAAGGAGAAAAAGAAAAGAATCGTGTCATGCAGGGACGTCCATGGTCTTTTGATAAATTCCTTGTGTGTTTTAAGGACCGTGATGGTGAGTCTACTCCAAAGGATATTCAGTTTGTTTGTGAACCATTCTGGCTTCAACTTCATGATATGCCATTCACGGAAATGAAACAAAAGTACGGGGAGAAAACTTGGAGAAACTGCAGGGAAAGTGATTATGGTTGATATGGATGGGAGTGGCACAGGGTTGGGAAACTTCTTCCATGTGAAAGTTTTGGTAGATATTACAAAACTTTTGGCTAGAGGTCGAGTTCTCAACATTGGAGACAAAAGGTTTTGGATAACTTTCAAGTACAAGAGGCTGCCAAATTTCTGTTTTCATTGTGGTGTTATCAAACACACTAATCGAAGGTGCTCTAAGACTGACATGGGGAGAACTCAGGGTGAAGATTACCAGATTCAGTGTGGCAGTTGGTTGAGGGCAAGTAACCAGAAAGCTCCCACTGGTTACCATAGGAAGGAAGAGGATGATCGACTAAAGGATCTAACCGGAAGAGTCCAGCAAGGTAGTTCCGGCGAAGGGCTCTCAGGCAGTGGTAAAAAATTCAAACAGGAAGGTGGACAATTCTCAGTTAGTTGAAACTGATAAAAGCAACTCCATGATTTCAGGAAGCAGGGTGGAAATCAGCCCCTCTTCTTGTGCCACACATGTGGTTCATTCTATGCCTACAAGCAGCCAGGTTGGTCTTTCATTTCTTTATTTTAATGATAAAGTTGTTAGTAAGGGAAGCACTAAGACTTTGTCTAACTGGAAAAGGAGAGCTAGAGAAGGTAATTCACAGAAGGTTGCTGGGTTGAATGAATCCCCCATGAACCTGAACGTGTTTGATTCTTTTAAGAAAATGAATTTAGAGGTTGAAGCTGATAAGTTGACTACTAAAAGAGCTAAAATACAAAATTGTGTGGAAGGTAAACAACATTATGAACTGGCAGAGGCTGCTAAGCAGCCCTGCCAATCATCATGAATCTCATTTGTTGGAACTGCCAAGGGCTTAGGAACCCTCGGACAGTTCGTGAGCTTCATCTTTTGGTGAAGGAAAAGTTCCCCAAGTGTGGTCTTTTTAATTGAATCCATGTGTAAAAGAAAGAAAGTTGAAAGCATTCAAAATAGGCTGGGGTATGATCATAGTTTTGTGGTGGACAGTATGGGTAAAAGTGGTGGTTTAGCAGCTCTGTGGAAAAAGGATATACTTGCTGAGTTTTTCTCTTACTCTCAGAGCATATCTCTTTGACTATCTCTAATTCTGAGGATGGTAAGAAATGGATGCTGACAGGCTTCTATGGCAATCCAGTGGCAGCTAAAAGAGAGGGCAGTTGGCAATTGTTGAGACTTCTTAAACCCAATCAGCAGTTGCCTTGGTTATGTATGAGGGACTTTAATGAAATTATTTCCCAGAATGAGAAGTCAGGTGCTGTGACTAGACCTTATAAACAGATGGAATCATTCAGATAAGCTCTTGAGGATTGTGATTTAAGTGACTGTGTTTTATAGGCCCCAAATTTACATGGGAGTAACAATTGGGAAGGAAGGGAATTCACTAAAGAAGGATTAGATAGAGTGCTGGGAAACAGTAACTGGAACTTGCTATTTGGCCTCACAGAGATACATGTTCTTCCTGTTCTAAGTTCTGATCACTACCCTCTCTTTGTTTCTTGTCTGAGAGATGAAAGTCAGTTCCATCAACAGAGGAAAAGTTTGAGGTATGAAGCTAGTTGGTCTAACAAAGAAGATTGCAAAAATCTTATTAAGATATATATAAATATCAGTAGCACAAACTTGGATATGTTCTTCCTGTTCTAAGTTCTGTTCTAAGTTTGTGCTTAGAAAGTAGCACAAACTTGGATCACAATCCAACATATGAGGGTATTAAGAAAGAAAGACTTGAGCTCCAGACTTGAGCTCCAGCACCAATCTCTCGCAATCCGCAAAAACAATAATTCCTTTCTCTTCAAGATGCCACAATAACACAACAGGTCATTCTCTATCAAAATAAACTACACTGGAGAACATTTGAATTTAGCTTTGACATCTATAAATAAACTATACGTGAAAGCTTGCAAAGAGAACTACATCAAAATAATATCAACATAGCAACCTCTTCTGTAGGCCAACTCAGAAGTACTGACTCTTAAAACTTTCAGTTGATGTGATGCACAGCAGTACATACAAGTAAAGAAGCAACAAGATACGCCAAAAGAGGAAGAAGAAAAAGAAGAAGATGATGAAGAAAAGAACAGGAAAAAAAAACATCCGATCAAAACAACAAATATGTAAGTTCTAATTTACCAGGTTTCTAAGTCGAAACAGAACATTACTTTTAAAGAGTCTTTATTTTCTTTTGTTTTTTTCCTTTTCGCAATCATAAACTTACCGATACACTTCTCTCGTGCGTTCCATGTCTCCAGCATCAAGCTCTTCGTACAGGGCATAATTAATCCTAACATTACACATTCAACAAATAATCAACCATCAACACATTACAAAACAAAACAAAGAAAGCTACAAGTTTTCGAAATCCAAATTCTCAACCAAGAAAATGCACCTACCACAAATAAATGTACCGCTGCCAGTATCGCTTCTCCTCGGCGGGAGGAACGTTCGCAATGGCCCTTTCATAAACCTCCCTAATCCTTTCCTTATTTCCCACGCTCTCTTCCAACCGAATGTAATCAAACCAAGAGTCGTAATTCAGCGGATTCTTCCTCACCTCTTCCTCATATTGAAACCTCCGTTTCCCTACTATCGCATCTTCAATCCCCTCTCTATCCCCATACTGCTTTTCAAACGCCACAAACTTCCTATACAAGTCCTCAGCTCGCCCTTTCGGTATATGGTCGAGGGAAAACTTGTAGATACACCTCGCACGCTCTGTCTCCTTGCACCGCTCCTCGAACTCAGCAAATGCAACGAACAACTGCTCAGCCTCCTCATCGTCAGCAAGCTTCTCTACCGCCCTCTCGTACACGTTCCTCGACCTAGCAACCTCGCCGTTCTTCATCTCAAACTTGGCGTACCGAATCCACGCACTGACCTTGGGGTGGCATTGAACAAACCGCTCAAAAATCTGCCTAGCGCGCTCGACCTCGTTGTAGCGTAGCTCGAACTTGATGTACGAGAGCCAGCCCTGCTGGTCCGGCATCCAATTCATCC
Source organism: Pterocarya stenoptera (assembly GCA_003123785.1). Lineage (NCBI taxonomy): Eukaryota > Viridiplantae > Streptophyta > Magnoliopsida > Fagales > Juglandaceae > Pterocarya > Pterocarya stenoptera. The sequence goes on along the minus strand of QEOT01008218.1, from coordinate 44,331 downwards.
ATCTCTCAAAGACCTGCCTCGCGCCAGCGACATTGCCGAGCATCTCTTCCATGTGAATGTACTTGTACCACAACTGGTCCACTCTCGGCAAAAGCGCCACCGCACGGTCCCATACGTTGCGGGCGTGGTTGATGAACTTGTTCTTCATCTCTACCTCGGCGTACTTGAGCCACAGCGTGTGGTTCCGGTAATCAACCTCGAGAGCGCGTTCCCATACGGAACGTGCGCGATTGAAGTCCTTCTGCGACTCCTCCCACTGCGCGTACTTGATCCAGACGCTGATGTTCCATCGGACCCGGCGGATGAGGTCCTCGAACTCTTTGCGCTTGCGGAGGCGGTAGTCCGCAAGTTCGGCAGCATCGGTAATTTTTTGCTTCGGCGGTCGGATCTCGGCTTCTTGGCGCTCCCTGGCCTCCCGGAGGATCTGCTCGGCGGTGATTTGGATAGGAGCCGGTGTTTTGTTCTTGACTCGAGTCGGCCGCGGGAGCTTAACCTCCGTATCCTTTCGCGTTAGGTAGCCAAGACTGGGATCGGCATCTTTCGCCGCCATCATCGACCGATTGGGAAGAAAAAGCGTGTCGATTCTGGATATCTAATCTAGGATGCCCCCAAACTCTCCGTAAACCTAAATATCAATGTCCTCATTTTTTCTGTTAAAAAAAAAAAAAAAGAAAAAATACTCATTTTAAATTGAGCGGCGCTACTGCCACCGCTGGGGGCCACCGCTCTCATTACTGTGTATTTTTTTCTTATATTTATTTTTTTTAATATATTTAAATATTTTTTAAAAAATAAAAAAATTTAAAATATTATTAAAAAACATTTACTTAATCATTAAGTAAAAAAACATAATAATAAAAAAATATTTAAATCAGAGCGGTAAGAACAAGCGGTAGAAACCATTAATACGAGTAGTATTTTTCTTTTAAATTTATAACAGATCACAAAATCACCACCAACAAATCACAAAATCGCTACACAAAATATTACAAAATTCTAACTGATCACAAAAGGTAGAGGAAGAGAGAGGGCTACCGGCTTCGGCCTGTTGCTGGGAGAGAAAGAGGTCTGTGAGGGAGGAGATCGGCGTGAGGAAGGTCGTCGGTGACTGGGCTTGGTGGTGGCACGGTAACGGCTGCCGAAGACCCTAGGAGGAGCCGAGGAGAAGAGAGAGGGCTACGGGCTTCGACCTGTTGCGGGGAGAGAGAGAGAGTGGTCTGTGGGGGAGAGATCGGCGTGGGGAAGGTCACCAGTGACTGGGCTTGGTGGTGGCACGGTAACGACGGCCGACGGCGTTGGGAGGAGCTGAGGAAAAGAGAGATCGAGAGGGAGAGGGGGCGCGCGGCTGGAGGGAGGGAGGAGACATTGGAAAAAGGGAAACGTGAGGGGAAAAAGTAGGATTTGTGAGTTTAAATCTCAACCCTTAATCTCCACATTTGATCCAACAATAGAAATTAAAGTACTCAAAATAAACTAATTTAAAATTAATAATTAAAATATAAAATCAACTTTAATTTATAAAATACTAATCTTTCATTATTAAGTAAATGATAGAGTTTTGATAAATATTTTTAAGAGAATAAAATTATATAAATAATTAGAGTTTTTAGCAAAATTTAAATTTCATAATATTATAAATTAACTAAAATCATTTAGATAAAATGATTTTCTACCATTATAATATTTTTAGGATTTTCAAAATAGAAGAGACTTACTTTAATAATGAAAAAACGTGAGAGCAACATAGAAATAAAATACATTGCATTTTTAAATCCTAACTCTTCATCTTGAATCCTCTTATTTGATTCAACAGTGAAAGTTTAAACATTGATTTACACTAACTAAAAATAGATAATTAAAATATAAATACCATATCATACATTTAAAATCAAATTTAATTTATAAAATACTAATCTTTCATCATTAAATAAATGATGAAGTTTTGCTAAATATTTTTAAGAAAGTAAAATCATATAAATAATTAAAATTTTTAACATAATTTAAATCTCATAATATTCTTGTGAATTTGCTTCATACAATCTCACTACATTTTTTGCATGGTCGAAGAGCTGAAACTTTTATACAGCTTTAACATTATTTTCAACAATTTTATTTTTTTAGCCACACTATTTTCAATTAAGCAAATGTGGCAAACGTGCCTTGCGAGTTATACAACTGCTAGTGTTTTATAAAATTGTCTCTTATTTATAACGTAATTGTATAAAATTCCCTCTCTTTATTTTTATCGTTTTTAAGACACACTGAAATATTTGGAAAATTTTGGACCAACTTGACCGAAACGATGATTTTTATTTCCAATGAAACATATTATATGTGAAAACCTCACCCGAAATTTAATTATGATGAAACATGGATAAACTTTTGGACCTAAAATAGGTTAAATAGGCCAGATTAAATAAGCCCACAAATTATTATTTATTGAAACTTAGGCTCGTTTGGTTTCAGAAAACATCTCATCTCATTAACTTTTTCAAATCTATCTCATCTTATCCCATCTAATTATTACAACTTTCTCAAATCCCAATACAAAATAAAATAAACAATTCAACTTTTTCAAATCCCAAAATAAAAATAATATTAAAAAATATATTCTAACGATACTTTATTTAACTTTTTAACTTTATTCTTAACTCATCTCATCTCTGAAAACAAACGAGGCTAGTTAAGCCACAGTCGAAATTTTATTTTTTTTCAAAACTCGCTAAGGTGTAGTTAATGATTTTGGATATTATCAACGGGCCAATACTTATAGAAGCCCAAATTAGATTAGTCGGATGATTTTGAAAAGATTCCGAACCCATAAATTTTTATTATAAATTATAAGAGTTTCATTAGACTTAATGATTGAATAAAAGCCTAATAAATAATTCACAGAGCAAGTAGGCCTAAATAATTAGAATTTGGCCCAAGAATCTTTCTAAAGGCACGAACATATTCTTGGATGATGGATTTAATTTAGACATGAGGATTAAGAGCATTAACATTGGATTGGCTATCTTATTCTTCAAAATTTGAAGAATATGCAAATTTTTCACTTTTAGCTAATCATTCAAAACTTGAAGTCTACATTGGATTAGCTATCACACCCTCTATAATAATAAATTATTATTATTTTTTATTTTTATATTTCTTTAATTAATTTTTTTTAATTAATTAATTTTTTCATAATCTCCAATAACCTCCAACAATCATATTCATTTTCACAATCTTATAAACAAAGGAATATTATTATATACACAAAATGCTTGAAGGAAAAATAAGAACAATATGAAGAACAATTTATACCATATCAATATCCAAATATAAAAGTTTTATCACTGTCCACAGTAAAACATTCATATATAGTTGTTGCCCATATACACAAACACTCATATTTGTGATCAAAAATAACAAAAAGAGCATGACAATGCAGTAGTGTGTAAACTTTACAAATAGTTATATCTAAGGGAGTGAATTTCCCACCAACCCCCTTGTAGAGAGTAACACACTTACAATTTTTTGAAGTACATATCTAATTTGATGCGACGTCGAGGTTTTGCAGCATCATACATCTTAATAAGCAGCTTGTGTCATAAGTTGCAAGTCCCAGCAACTCTGGACCTTCTAGCCGAGGATTCTTCTCAAAGCTACATCATTGAAACGATATAAGGTTTGGATGACCACAAAAGGAAGAACAGCTAGTAGTGAAATTAAAAGTAATAGAATGGACATAAAGATGACACAGTAGGATTAACTCAAAATTCAACAGTAAATCACCATAAAAGCTGCCAATTTATATAACAAAGCAAGCTAAAAAATTAAAGAAAGGGAAAAAAAATAAAAAAAGGAATGAAAAGTATGCCAATGTGACTAAAACAAAATATTTTTCATAAGTCAATGTGATTAAAAAATGTTAATACTACAATATTGTTTTCTGGCAATTAATATAACAGAGTAACAGACAACTGACATTTCCATGTAGTCATATCACAATAGACACTAACAACACTAATACAAGTTGCACCCACAATTAAGAAGGCCAAGAGGGTTGAAGCGTCTAAACAGCTAAAACCAAGGATAGGCTAGCAAAGATGCTCAGTCTTTGAAACTGGTTCCCTTCAGCAACACAATCAGTTGTTTCCTTGTGCTCTGTCACTATGCTTTTAGAAGTTTCTATGACAATATTAATTCATTGTCAAATGATATTTATCTCTTTGCATTATTATTAGAGCGAATTTTGGATATTCTAATGTAAAAGGTTCTTTGCATGTTAAGTTGGTACAATCACAAGGCACTTGTACTCAATTAATTTAGGAAATTACAAGCCGAGAGACCCCAGACATTTGCACTATAAGATGATAATATTTGATCTTAACTTAACATTTTTTTTTAATATATAGCTCCCTGTATCAACAAAGAAAAAAGTGGTCTCAATTGATTAAAGGATACCCCGACATGAAGCGGACACAAGCAATGGATACTCACAGCAGTCAAAGCGGGAGACAAATGCCATTAAATATCAAATATGTGATCATTTAAGAACTAACAATAAATCAAGTGAGCATACTGTCAAGAAAAAAATAAACATACAAATACTGTAGATGCTCTAGCTTCCCAAGTTCAGGCACCAAATGTCCAGATAAATTTGAAACATCCATATTTGTGTTCCAAAATAACAAAAAACCACAATTGAAGTAATAGAGGGAAGAACAGGGCATTATCTATTGAAGGGAATAGAAGAATGGAGCGCACTGGGAATGAGAGGAGCATGACTGTAAATGAAGATGGAGGAAGCACAATTTCCTGTCAACACTGTGATTTGCATACTAAATTCTAACACCAAACTCCACCTTCCCCACTACAAAACTCGCTAGTTTCATAAGATATTGCTAGGCAACTAGCACCATGAAGCAGAGGATCGATTCTTTCAAGCTATTTTAATTTCAATTTTACAGCAAAAAAGAAATTAAACTCGAGATAGCACTTTTGTAAGCTGACTGCCCTCAAAACAAAATTATTATGATAGAAATAAGAATATCTTTCTTTCATTGTGATGAAGCGGAGTATCGGCAAAAAACTATGTTAAAATCAAAACTAGAAATTGAAAACAAAAATGAAAACAAAATAAAACCCAAACAGCATCAACAAAATCAAATCCAAACAACAAAATCAAGAGTAAAATCAAGGCTAGGGTTTCGGATTTTACCGTGCTATTTCTTGCCGTGATGGAGAGAAGCTGTCACAGTGCTGTGCTGGAGTGAATGGCCGTCGGAGAGAAAGAATGAAGCTTTTTGAGCCGCGGTGCCGTGCTGGAGAAAAGGAAGTGAAAATGGAAGAAGAAGGCAAAGAGGGAAGAAAAAGAGAGAGAAGAGAAAAAAAAATAGAAGAAAAGAAAGAACAAAGAGATGCGGGAGATGGAAGAAAGAAGAGAAAAAAATAATAGAAGAAGAGATGCAGAAGAGAAAAGGGAAGAAGAGGAGGAGAAGAAGAAGAGCCGCGGGAGAGAGAAATGGAGCCGAAATATAATAAACAATGGATTTTGACTTGCTACAGAACTTTTCATCTTTGGAATGAAAGATAAAATGATTGTAGCTTATATTTTAGATGAAAAGGGTTGGCTAATTCAATGTGGGTCAACTATTGATAAAATTGGTTAAATTTGAAGATGAAAAGCACTTTGAATAAACCGATGCAGATGCTCTATGGCTTGGGTTATGTGTGAAATCCAAGCTCATGATCGTATCCAATTTCAAACACTAAAGGGCTATAGTTTAAAGTCCCTTATACGTTGAAATTCCTTAACCCCACAGTCTTCTATATATCTAAACCCATGCACCTATTTTCTTTCCTCGTCAAATCTAGGGTTTTTAGTTTCACAGTAACCCCACGCCGCACGTCTTCGATCCTTACGACAGACCATTGTTATTGCGTGGCACTTGCTCCCCAACCCCATGCACCTTCAGGCCATAACGCCCAAGCCACCGGACAACACACATTGAAAAATCATCAAGCATTACAGTGGCATCCACGCAGCCTAACCATGCAATGTGACCAAACAACAGCATCATGCACTCCAACGGCTCAGCCTTGATGCAACATCAAAACTCCTCCACACCGTGAGCCCCCCCATCCACAAACCATCATGCACCAAGCCACCAGCCCTCACATGACCGTCCACCACCCTCATGCACCGCCATTAACAACGTACGAAGCCGGACAACAAGCCCTCCAAAGGACCTCACCATGCATGGTTGTTCCTCCCAAGCCACCCAGCCCTTCTCGTCGCCACAACCTTGCAGCGAGAGCCACCCGACACCAAAGCTCCGTCGTGCCCAACCAACCTCACCAACACCAAACGAAATTCACCACGCACATCCCCAACCATTCCCTATTTTAAACAACCCAAAATAGAGTAAGAAAACACCCCCCCACATCTCAGTGTTTAGTCCCGAAACATGTCAGTGAAGCCCAGCGACGTTGCTCACCTCCACCTGCACAGAAGGTGCCGCCAAGCACTGCACGTCACTCCAGTTGTTTTTCCTCTCAGTAAGCCCACTGTGTCTCTCTATCTCTCTTACTTTCACGGTTGCGCTCTCTCTCTCTCTCTCATCTCTCATCTCTCATTGCTCAACTGCCCAGCTCGCCGATGTCTTCGTCTTACTACCTAGATCCATCGCCTCCCTTCCGTCTCGGTAAGCTTTCGCCATGCAGTCCTTCCACTATCTGTAATGGGTTTTCGCTTTGCTTTCAAAATGGGAAGGTGTTTCTTTGACACACATGAAGCCTCTTACGCAGGAAGTAGAGAAAAAAATTTTGAGAGGATATTACTGTTTTGCCCTTCCAGTTATAAAATCACCAAGAGTTTTTATGAATATTTCAGTAAACTTGATTTTACTATTGATGGGCCTCGGTCTCATTGTAGAAAAACTCTTTGTTATTCTTAAGCATACTCCAACTCATTTTAAATTAGTGTACAAAGTGGTTTAAAAGAAAATATTTATGATTTTATAATTATATTATTTAGTATTAAATTTTTATAATAGATTCCGATAATAAATAAGTTAGAGCTTAATAGTCAAAGATTTTAAATGAACATCGAGGTATTTGAGAATTTATGATATTTTAGAGTTTTCAAAAAATTTAGATTTTTAAGAAAATAGGTTACTTAGCGTTTCATGTTAAAGTATTGAAAAATGTGTTAATTTTGGATATTTAGGAAAATTACGTGGCAATCTTATAGGTGACGAGTAATTTTCGTTCATCACTGATGTGAAAAAATTCAGAAAGTTAAGAAATTCAGGTAAGCGAGATTCCTACGCTAGACTTTGCATAAAGAAAATGAACTAAAGTTAGTTTATGAAAATATGCATGTTATGTTTTTTAAAAGAAATGTGAAAATAACCTCAGTTATTTATTCTGCATTACTCATGAGATCCGAATGAAAGAGAAGAGTATTCTTGTTATGACTAGTGTAGACATGAGCTAATGTTGTGCATTCTATTTTCATAATTGAGAAAAATGAGCGAATATGAAAATTTGATAATTTTTGCATATGGCGTGAAAATATTCTAAATCTGTTTTTCAAGAAGTGAAATGATCTGAATTTGTTCAATACTCTGTTTGATGGGTTGTGTCATCTGAAAAACTTGGCATGATTTTCTGAAGTTGTATTCTGATTAAAGTTTGATTATGATGTTTCTGTTCTGTTCCGATAAGGCCCAGTCACGGGTGATAATAGTGGCATACGACCCAGTCACATGTGATAATAGTAGCACACGACCTTTCCATGGATTATAATTGTGGTTTATAACCCTACCACAGGTGTTAAACTTAGTATATGGCCCAATCACAGGTGATAATAGTGGCATACGATCTTTCTACAGGTTATAATTGTAGTTTATAACCCTACCACATAAGGTTAAATATGGTAATTGTCCCGATATGATGCTCTGATATGATAAAGAAGAGGCCTTAGATTTTGATATGCCAAAGGATTTTTGAATAATAATATTTTTAAAATGTTTTGCTCTGATTTTTTTAGTAACATCAGAGCAAATGTTTCTGATTCTGCATTCTGAAATTACATATTTTGTTCTGCATTCTAAATTCTAAAAATGCTCATGTTTATATACTGATATATGTTCTCTGCTTACTGAGTTGTTGATAACTCACCCCTTAGCTCCATAATACTTTTCAGATAATTTGGATATTTCAGCTGAGGATCAAGATTATGAAGTATAAGTGAGATGATTTAAGTATAGTGGATTAAGCATAGAAAGTTTCTATGAGTTTTATTAAGAAATTTTGCTGTGTACTGATGAATTGGAATTTTGGAAGATTGATTAATTGAGGAAATTAGTTTGAATCAAATTTTTTATATGATATTGAAAATTTGGAGTCTATAAATATATTGTTAGAATATGAGTTTAAATGATAAGGAGTAACTCCCCGACCTCATGTGGGACCAAGGCGTTAAATTACATATCTACTTAAATATAAAGTCACCTATCCAAAGGTGGATACTAGATGGTATATTTTGATTGATGGATAAAATTACATTTTTATCCTTGGATCTAACATAATGTTTTTACTTCTTTTTTTTTTTGTGACTCTTTTATCTTCTTATTTAGATAAAATCACTCGTCTTTAAATGTTTTTATTTAGATAATTGATACCTCTTATTTTATTTTTCATCTTTTCTTTAATGTCAATTTTACCTTAATTAAGTTCCATTATCTCCTAAATAAAAATATATTTTTATCCTTGAGATTTTTCAGACCAAATTTTAAAGAGAGACGCTAGGGACTGGTCAGCTTTCACATTTTGTTTTACATCAACGAATAAACACCTGCCACGTATGACTTTCAACAATATTGAGAAAAGATCTGCATGTAGCAGATCACAACTTTTATGTTCTCATCATAGACTGTGCCTAAGATCTCTCTCTCTTCTCTTCTCCAGTTTTCTCTTCTTTCTCCTCCCCCCACCCCCGTCGGCCTTCTCTCTTGTCTCTTTCTCTCGCTGTGTGAAAAATTAGTCCATTCGAAACACTGTGGAGCCTCAGGTCCTTCAGCAAAACTATTTTTTCAATTTCAAGGAATGCTTCCACTTAGCCAATTGTCTCTTAGATCAAGAACATATAAAGATTTATGTTCACCTATGCTAGCCAGAATAGAACCAAAAAGATGATTCCTGGAAACACTCAAGAATCGCAAGGTACTAAGCACACCAATCCTGAGCCGAAATTTCACCAAAAAATGCATTTGAAGATAAATCCAAGGCCCGAAGACATTGATAAGATGCAGCTATTGATGCAAGTGAAGAATATTACAGATTTCCACTGCCTCTGTTCCCAAAATTTGGAAAGCTTTGTCCACTCAACTTAAAAATCCAGGAAGGAAGATTGACTGCCAATCGATTATAGCTAACATCCATGGCCAAAAGTTTAATGCAATTTTTCATTCGACCTAGTCACAGGGACTACCGTCATCTTCATTCCATGAAACAAGCTTGACCTTGGTCTTCAAGACCGACCTTGAATATAGTCAAGCCCAGAATATCATCGTTGAAAACCAGATCTAGAAGTAAATAGAAGTAAAAGGACCGCTCAGTGGAGCATCTCTCAAATGAACTCAATCTCACTCATTGACTTAGGAAGGTTACTATCGATACTGAAACCACAATGAAGCTCAATGTAATGAGAGGAGGCAAAAAGAAAGGAACAACTGCAAATTCATTGTATAAACAACTCATACTAATGGTGAAGAGCTTAAAAACAAACAAACCAATCAGGGGAGAGAGAGATGGGGAGAGGAGAATCGGGGAGAGAAAGCGGGAAAGTAAAGTTGATTTAATAAGGTGTAGTTTATTGTAAGACAAACACACCTCATACATGTTGAAATCTTATTGGCCGGTGTGAATATAAGTATTGCACCCAATCGTTTATGAGCTTTTCTCAATTTTAAGTCAGTTTGGTCATCCCTAGTGCTATGACTGGATTAGGATCAGGAACCTATGCAATTGTTTTAGGAATAACAAAGTATGGTACGAGTTATTTAGAAATAAGATCAGCCAACAATTTTTTAGACTATTAACATCTACAAAAAATACATAATTCAATCACACAGGTAAAAGTATAAAAGGATGTCAAAATTAATGTTATATTATTGTTCTCTTATATTTTGCATTATTGTTAGTTTAATTCAAAACATTAAACCTTCAAGATTATCTTCATATATGCAAACAATATAGACCTAGGTACAAGCCTTGTTGTAAAGTAAAACTAAACATGATGCCACATCATGCCTAGATAAGCATTTATTGAGAGCTCGCAAGAATTGGCATTTGGCCCAAAAAGATGAAGAAAACCAAATTCCTACCGATCACTTAGGAGCCTTATTTGATGGTTTATGCAAGTATGCTCGTTTCAGTAAGTTTGAAGCATGGGGGATACGGTGATTTCAATACTTCTGCAAATGTCATTTGCTCTCTCAATTTGACCAAGATGAGGATTATTTCGCCGCTACTGGAATATCAAAGAAAATAAAGATATTCAAATTTAATGCACTCTTTAATGACTCTGTTGATATTCATTATCCATCAATTAAGATGTCAAATAAGTCAAGGTATATCAAGAACTATCTGATTTCAACTGATTATGATCGTGTAGTGAAGGTGCGTATTGTTAGAATAATTTCGGGCTTTCATTTAATTGCATATTTTGTGTTTTCTAAAACGGGGTTAGATGTATAGCTCATAATGGCACTATAGTTAAGCTCAATATGTTGAGCGATCACTTGAGTTTTTTGCACCTTTGTTGTATAGGATTATATCTCATTTGATGTGGTAAATTACGTATGTAGATCAAGAAGTTTAAAGGTTTTATTTCAGACATTTTCTGAACCTTAATTGGAGTTAGAGTCTTTCATGGGAGGACTCCATAAGTTTTCTATATTAAGAAGCTAGGTCCACTCTCATCTCTATGTGTGTCTATTGGCTTGTCCCATTGAAGGCTAATACTTTTGGGAGGAGCAATGAGTGGAAGATTTAGCTGCATCTCCTAAACTATGTCTTCTGCAGGTACATCTCCTAAACTATGTATTGATAATTGTGATTCTTGTTCTTAGCATGATTTCTAGTAATTTCTACATTTGGTATCAGAGCCTACATGCTAGGATCATAATCATTCATAAAAAAAATGGTGTTCTTAAATTTTGTATTTTCATTTTTTTTCTATACAATCCGAACACTCAAAATCAAATTTGTTGAAATCCATTCGTTGAAACACTTCAAAATCTTAATGCTTTTATTCCTCTCAATCTTCTTATTCTTTTGATATATTAATTGGGTCTTTTGATTATGTTTAAGGATGCAATTAAACCTTTTAATTTTTGGACTCAACTATGTGAAAAATATATTTCCGTATAAATAATTGAAAGACCAATCAAATTCTTCAAAAGTTTATCAAAACAAGTTTCTAAGATGTTGTCTAATCATTTTAAATACTCATATTTCATCCTTTTGTCCCGTATTTGAGTTTTATAAAAGCTAAGGTTCATACCCATTTTAAAGTTTTTGAAAAATCTATATCAAAAGTTTATACTCATTGTTTTAAAACACCATATATGTGTTTTTCAAGTTCTAATTGACTTTTCATCTCAATAAATTTTATTTTTGAACCAAAATTGCAAGAAATTGAGAGAAACCCATTTTGTAACCCGTTTGACCTTAATCTGGTGACCCGTGACCCGACACAGACCTGGCTAGAGGTTGAAGATGTTTTTCTCCAGCCAAGATGAGTCCCATGTGCTTCATGTGGCGCGTGCAGCGCGTGAGACCTCGGCAAAAGTTCTTTTTGTTCGGTTCTTTTTTCAAAATTTATTAACGCGCCCTATTAGATTTTTATATAATTTTAAAAAAAAAATTAATACAATCTTAAAACACTATTTTATAATTTTGAATATTGTTTACACAATTGTTGAGGGGCTACAATGTATTGATTATTGTAATAAAATTGTATGCTGAAGACTAGATCTCTTATATGATCTATGCATATATGTATTCTCTCTTTGTATGATTTTGGATGCACATTAATTTTGTAACTTGTTATGCACATTCTTATATATATATATGCTTTTTAAGTTCATATTTAATTTTAAACATATCTTATTTCATATATGCTTGATCTTTTCATACTGTTTTTGTCTCTCAATCACATTTGAACTCTGACTTTGATTGTGACAAGTTAATGATTATGATTTTGTTGCATAATTATCATTTTGTGATTGAATATTTCTTGGACATTAATACTATCCTTATTTTTCCATTAAGAGAAATCTTTTGAAACAAAAATGGGTGGAAGCTGCCAAAGTGGCACATTCATTGATATTTATTCGTTTCTTCTATATATAAAAAAAGGGTATCATTGCATTTTTTAAAATTATTGCACACAATATCTTGCTCAAAGGTGTTATTGTGGGTGATATTTCGGAAAATGGCATAAGGTAGTTAATGAGATTGCATTACTCTAAAAATCAACTTCTGCCTAAAGGTGATGGTATTTTAAAAATTGATGCGATTTTGTTGTTAGCTTCATAATATGTTTTAAGAGTACCTTGTAGAGTGTTGTTTTGTCCACCCAAATGTGACTTTACAATGATGCACCTAGCTTCTATCGTGATAAGACTCATATGGTTTCGAGCTTAACTACAAACTATCTAATAAATAGCTCATATTAGTTAGATAGATATGTAATTATCTATTGACTGCATACATTATATTTGCATTATAGTAAATAAAATGTATTGTTTTACGTTTCCACAATTTTGAGTGTCTCCTCTTTTTCAAGTCAATTATTTGCTATTGAAACTTTAACAAGAAATAATTATGTGAGATGGAAACAAGACGTAGAAATAGTACTTGGTCTTTTTTATTTAGATTTTGCCTTGGAGGAGTGGCCTTCAAAACCCACATATAAGAGAATTTCTGAATATGTGGCTGAGTATGAAAAGTGGGAATGGTCTAACAGCCTTAGTTTGAAGATTATCAAGCGTTTTATATCCGATTCCATTATGGGTGTTATTCTGGACAATGACAATGCCAAAAATTTTGTGAATGTTGTAGGACAGAGATTTGTTGAGTCTGATAAATCTGAAACTGGAGACCTAATGAATATGAGATATGATGGTACAAGTGGAGTTAGGGAGTACGTTATGAAAATGATACATATATTCTCTAAACTAGAGCTCTTAGGTGAGGTTTGGATAGTGAGTTGAGATGCGATGAGTTGAGATAAAAGTTAAAAATTAAATAAAATATTGTTAGAATATTTTTTTTAATATTATTATTGTTTTAAAATTTAAAAAATTTGAAATATTTATTATATTTTGTGTGAGAATTTGAAAAAGTTGTAATGATTAAATGAGATGAATTGAAACTATCTTTGTATGCAAACCCAGCCTAAAGTTTTCATTGCAGAGCCTTTTCTGATCTATTATATTCTCAATAACATTCCTAACCAGTTTAGTCAGCTAAATGTTACTTGTAATGCTTAGTGGGATAAAATGAGATTTGAATGATTTAATTGCAACATGTGCACAAAACGAGTATAGGATGCTTCATGAGACTGTTGAAAACTTAAAGTTGTGCAATTGGCTTTTCAGCCACCACCGAATAAGGTGTTTTCTCATAATCATAAATCTAACTTCCATAAGGGCAATAAGTCACACTGAAATCAGCGAAACAAAAATTTTGGAGTTCAGGCTTATGGTGGTGCTAAAAGAACTATAATAACAAATGATCAATTTAAATTATGCAAAAAGAAGAATCATTGGCAAAATGATTGTTTTAAGTTTAAGGCTTGGTTAGAGAAGAATAAGAGTTCCACAACTACCACCTTGGCCTTAGTTTGTTTTGAGTCTTGTTTAGTAGATGTACCTTTAAATTCTTGGTGGATAGAGTCAAGTGTGAATATTCATATTATGAATTTCTTGCAGGGATTCATAAGCAAATGGATGACAAGTGAGAATGAAATGAGCTTATGCGTTGGGAATGGAGTTCAAGTGAAGGTTGAGTTTATAGGAGTAGTAAAGTTATATTCGGAGCCTGATTTTTCTCTTGTTTTGGAGAACACAGTTTTTGTACCAACAATGAGACGAAATTTAATTTCTATATCGAAACTTGATGATTCTGGTTTTCCCTTCAAATTTGGTAATGGAATGGTTGATTTGTTTTATAATTCTCGTTTGTTTGGAAATGGCCATATGTGATGATTTATATAGAATATACTTGGCTCCTTTTGGTGAAATCTCTTATAATCAAGTAGTGGATTTTCAAAAGCAAATTGGAATCAAAATGAAATGCTGAACGAAAGAATACAAGCTTGGTTGCAAAAGGTTTCACTCATCTAGAGGGCATTGACATAATGAAACATTTTCACCAATTTCATCCAATGATTCTTTTAGAATTATCATGGCACTTATAGCACACTATGATTTGGAGCTTCATCAGATAGATGTAAAGATAATATTTTTTAATGAAGAGGTTTACATGAGACAACCTGAAGGTTTTGTTCTGAAGGGAAAAGAAAACTTGGTGTGTACGTTGAACAAATCTTTATATGGCCTCAAGCAAGCATCCCGACAATGATAATTGAAGTTTGACGAGATTATAATTTCTCTTGATTTTGTTGAAAATACAGTTGACCCGTGAATTTATCTCAAGACCAATGGGAGAAACTTTATTTTTCTTATTCTGTATGTTGATGACATTTTGTTTGCTAGCAGCGACTTGGGGTTACTTCATGGGACAAAGAAAATGTTTTCTGCTAATTTTGAGATGAAAGATCTTGAGGAAGCTTTTTTTTAGGCTTGGCATTGAAGAATATCGTGATAGAGGTTATGGTTTGTTGGGACTTTCTCAGAAGGCTTATATAAGGCGTGTTCTTCAGAAGTTTGAAATGCAAAATTGTACTCTGGGTTATGTACCTATCATAAAAGGGGATAATTTCAACATTGTTCAACGTCCAAGAAATAAGCTAGAAATGAAATCTATGAAGCACATACCATATGCAAGTGTTGTGGGGAGCTTAATGTATGCTCAAGTTTGCACTAGACCAGATATAGCTTTTGCAATCAGTGGTCTTAATAGGTTTCAATCAAATTCAGGGCATGAGCATTGAAAAACAACTAAGAAAGTTATGAGATACTTGAAGAAGACTAAAGATTACATGCTTACTTTCCAGCGTTCAAATCACCTTGAGATGGTAGGCTACTCAAATTCTAATTTTGGTGGATGTCAAGATGATTTGAATTCAACCTCAGGTTATGTTTTTATGCTGGCTAGGGGTGATATTTGTTGGAAAAGTTGTTAACCAAACTCTAATGCCATCTTCTACTATGCAAATTGAATTTGTGGCATGTTATGAAGCTATGGTCTAAGCCATTTGGTTAAAAAATTTATTTTTGGACTGAAAGTTGTTGATTTCATCTAGGGGTTAATTACTATTTAATGTGATAATAACGCTTTGGTGTTCTTTTCAAAGAATAATAAGAGTTCTAGTGGGTCCAAGCACATTGATATCAAGTATTTGGTAGTAGGAGATAAATACAGAGGCGATGATTGCAAATCCTTTGACTAAGGGACTCGCTCCTAAAGTTTTTAAGACACATGTTGCTAATATGGGTATTGTGGAAACTTTTAATTTTTTGGTTGGTGGGAGTTATTTATATAGAAAACCTATATTTTGACTTTATCCCTTTACGAGGTACGTAGGCAACTCATATGTTTTAGGGTACAACCCTTCCAATAATAATAATAATACATATATCTCTCATATTCATAAACAACGTTTTGAGCATGTATTTGGCTTATGTCTTTTATTATTATATCATTAAAATCTTGAGATATAACAAATAAAGACATAAGATGAGTTTCTTTTAGAGACAAGTGGCTTCATTTTGAAGTACGAGGACTGATCTGAATTAGCACATTTTTTATCACATTGATGCTAAGGTCATACTACATACTACCATATTGGTCGAGGATGGAGATCCATGTTGATAAGGATGTTAGCATTTGTAGATAGGGAGTGGTCTTACATCATTTAAGTGGTGTAACGACTTCCATGTTCGATATTGATATTATTGTTGGACAGGATCATGTTTTTTAAAGTGCTATCATTAGGACTATATATGTGTGGTCACCTATGTAGTCTAACCAGAGTGTCATTTTCAAAATAAATTTTCATTTTATTGCAATCGATTTTTGCCAAGTGGGAAAATGTTAGAATAATTTCAAAATATGGGCTTCCATTTGATTGTATATTTTGTGTTTTCTAAAAACGAGTTAGATATATAACTCATAATGGTACTTTGGTTAAGCCCAATATGTTGAGTGATCACTTGGATTTTTTGCACCTTAGCCGTATAGAATTATATCCTATTTGATGTGGTAAATTACGTATGTAGGCCAGAAAGTTCAAAGGTTTTATTCTAGAAATTTTATGAACCTTAATTAGAGTTAAGAGTCTTTAGTGGGAGGACTCCATAAGTTTTTTATATTAAGGCTAGGTCCCCTCTCCTCTCCGTGTGTCTATAGGTTTGTCCCATTAGAAGCTAATTCTTTTGTAAGGAGCAATGAGGGAAAGATTTAACTACATCTCCGAAACTATGTCTTCTGCAGGTACATCGTCTACATCCATAATATTACAAGTTAATTTCGAACACTGGAGGTTCTTATGGGCTTTTCCCTGATGCGTGGTGTTTTGTTTCTCAGTTCAAATAGCATAAAAAAAGGGAGTGGTCTGATGACTTTTCTCGAGTATATCCCACAAAACTGGCCAGTGGAAGTGATGGTTGTTCAGTGAAACCGTGGAGCGTTAGTGAGGCAAAATTGCTCTAACGTCAACTATCAGTACTGCATTCTAGTCTGACGAAAAGAAAAGTAGATGGCTTCCCCCATATGCTTTTATCGAGTCCATCCGTCCAGCCTAAGATTCTACTCTGACCAACAAGAATATGGGAGCAACACCTCAAAACGGATCATGAAAATGCAGCATATATGGAAGAAAATACTTTAAAAAAACTTTTGCAGTTAGATGGATGCCCCGTTCAAAAGTATTCATCCCAGTACTTTAACTTCTAACGAGACTGAACCAAAGTTACTTACAAAATCCAGATTCCTAAAGGAAACTTGGTACTTTTAAGCCTTCAGACAAAAAACCTCCTGCTCCTGCCTTTGCTCGCCCCAGGTTGAGAGGTGAATTAGAGTGAAACTGTGAAAAAGGGTCAGATCGATGTGAGTCAGCTTAGGACGGTGCCCACAACAAGAGCTTCCGGTAATGTTAGCCGACTTATTTGGGGGCACCGTCGGCAATGAAGTGAGAACTTCCAGGTCACATATCAGTAGGGCTGGTGCTGGTGAGGCCATAAGAAGAACTCGGCTGGTGGTGGAAACATATTAGTAGTTGAGGCAGTAATGGTTGAAGAGCCAGGAGAGTCAGAAGTACTGGTGTTATTAGGTTGAAGGTGCTGGAAAAAGTGATGATGATACAGTGCAGCCGCTGCATCAATCGGAATACCAGATGGAATGGCATGAAGGGGCTGAATTGAAGTGAAATTGATACTGTTGCTGCCACTGCCCGTTGGGGGTTGCTGGGTATGGTTTAGTGATGGTTTTTGTTCAGATTCTAGTGAAAGTTTCAGGCGTTTAGCCGCCCCGCCAATGGGTAGAGAACTGTTGGAAATGGCTTCCACATCATACCTGTTCATCTCAAAATTGGTCACAGCATTTGCACCTCTAAACTTTATTGCTGCAATATCATATGCCTCTGCTGCCTCCTCTTCAGTGGCTGCCACCATTCAACCACAAACAATGTCAAGCCATCCATTTTTCATGTATCTTTCACCGAACAGTTCAAGCTATGAATAGGAAAAATTTAACAAGAACCAATGACAGAACAATGATTGACCAAATTTCATTTACAAATACAAGGTGAGTTTGAACAAACCAGGGAATCACTTCTATTCTAGTAGCAATATCACTGAACCCACCCAAATATATTTGCTTACCAAAGGTTCCAAGGTACAGGTCTTTGTTTCCGGCAACACGGCCAATTCTCGCCTGCCAACGACCCTGTTGATGATGCCTGGAGCACCAAAATAATATATGTGACTCCATTGTAAAGATGATGAACAGAAATGAAACCATTGAAGAACAAAAATCTCAAAAATTCCAAAACAGAAACAGGAATGATAATGGTAATATATATAATCAAAGGCAAAAGAACTTCTCAATTATGCATCTAAATATCCAGACCTTGTCACACCCCTATATATGGAGGCTCCCCTTGAAAAACCGCTACTTTTCCTGAAAGGAAAACAGGAAATCAGATCAAGAAACTTCTGAATTAATAAAAAAAAAATCAATAAATAACAGATGGCACAAAGCTTAATTACCTCCTCAGAGATGCAATGAATTCCTGTTTGGTTACAAGTTTCATCTCTTCCAGTTCTTTGGTGTAATTCGAAACCTTGAAAAGGGAAAGCCAAAATGAATTGCTGGGTACTGATTCAAGTTCCATGATAAAGGCCACGTAGTTTTTCATGCAGAAACAAAGACATATCATAGCATAAAATAGTTGAGAGCATTAGAGAATATGATCTTACGGGAAAGTTTGTGGTTGCAGTGGGGCCCCAGTATTTCAGAGCTGCTAAATCATAAGCTCTAGCTGCCTTTTCCTCCTTGTCATATCCACCTGATAATATATAAACATCAAGTAGATATATAAAATATAATTAAATTAAAATAATAAATATTACAGAAATTTCTTATTCCAGAATTTAGATAAAACGTAAATTCTAAAGGAAATGCTGAAAAAGGAAACAGGGAAAACCACTTACCCAGGTACACTGTAGAACAAATTCAAAGTAGCAAAAGCCAGATATGCAAGGTCCCACGTTACATGCATTAAAGAAAAGGAGTAGGAACGTGAGTGTTATATAATAATAATTATATATATATAATGGTCAAAATTTACTGCAGAAATATTATTTCTCGAAACAAATAAAAATATATATAAAAACAACAAACAACGTGATTTGCATGCCATAGCTTATAGCATATGCTCAAAAGATATAAATAATAGACATGCATGAACCAGACAACATTCATTACTTATTTTATGTTGTCCGAAAATTTTATACAAGTGACAATAAATAATATAGGACCCATGTTATGTGTCATCTCTTTTCCACATTCTGAACTCAAAATTTATAGGTTACAAAGGTAATTAGTAAGAGATTAACTAATGTGAAATCACCACTTGTCTCAAAAGTTTAAGTTGATGAAAAAAGATAGATTTTATTATTTATTTTATATCTTAACACTCACCCTCACGTGTGGGCCAGACTCTCCCTCTCTCAATAGATAGCCCAACTCGTGAAATACTTAGTTAAATTGGGTAGAGTATAAAATCAAGATTCGAATTTAAGACCTCTGCTTGATATCATGTAAAATCATCATTTGTCCCAGAAGCTTAATCTGAGAGGAAGAAGTAGATTTTATTATTTATTTTATATTTTAACAATTAAACAACCAATCTCATTCTGCAATTGTTTTCAAGTTCGTTCGCTCCATCTCTCTACCCAGAAAAGATGTACCAGAACTGAGCCAATATATCACTAGACACCACCACTAAACCCCAGATCACCCACTACAAAATTTCAGCGACAACAGCGGGGGCTTTTCGAAGGTGGAAATTTTTTTGGTTTTTGTTTTGGTTCATAAGGGTGGTGTGGTCAAGGCTTGGTCCATGATGCATGAAAGCAAAAGCAAAAAGTGAAAGGCAAACTCAGAAAATATCAGACAGGTGCTCAGAGACATTATTGAAGAGTGTAACGTCTTGTGAATGGTTGGTGGGTGGGGGTCGCATCAACTCAAACAACAACAGCCTTGCAAACTCAATGAATACGGACCCCAGCTAGCCTCGTTTTGTGCCTTTGAGTGAGAAAATCTAATGAGCAAAATGGCGGCACCAGAGATCAAATCGATATGAAAGGAAGAAATGAAAAGAAAATTCAGAACAGCGTAAGCAGAAATACAAGCAAGTACCATCATCTGTGCATGTATGTATATATGCCATCAGTCAGTCAGTCAGTCAAAAAAAGACAGATGGGAAAGAAGTGCAAGTTGGCTTCATATACAAAACGTAATAAATAGAGAGAGAAAGAGGAGAGAAAGGACCTTGACGCCCTTTTCTAGCCTGACCCTCTCTCCTACAGCTGTTATCCCATAGATGCGCTTCATATCTACCCGTCCACCTGTGTCTGCAAGATCAATGCACATACAATACAAAGTTCAGCGAACTTTATAAATCATTCTGATGATCAGTTCAAATTCAAGCATCTTTTTTATTTCTTCACATCATTTTAAAATATTCCTCGCAGGACCCCCTAGATTCCTACTATATATATATATACACATATATATAAACTCTTCCATCTCTAAGGCCAAAACATGAGATTTTGAAGGAATCATTTTACTTTGGTAACATGACACAAACAAAAAATCAACGACAATAACATCGATACTGAGGATTAAACAAAAGAACAAAACAAAAGATTATGGTAGACTATTGAATGGTTTATACCTAGTGACCCCTCTGTAGATTGAAGTTCTCTGACCAAAAGTGTCAGCCAGCTTCTTAGTTTTATCAGACTCAGCCGAGACAACGGCCTTTTCATGGCTCTGAACAACCCCAAGTGAGAGAGCACCCCTGGCATTGCCACTGTTTGTGAAACCCAACTCTTTTCCAGATGAGTCAAACGATTGAGTCGCAAACTCGGCACAAGTCACCTGCTGAGTTCTAGCCATGGACGCCGAGTCATCCACTTCAGAGCCTGAGTTAGTAGAGAAAGCTTGAAACCCAGCTAGAGCTTTCAGATCTTGCTGCTCGTCGAAGTATGCCGAACCCTGGTGGTCGTAGATTTGAGTCAGGGACGAGTCCTGAGTTTCGGTTTGGCTGTCAGAGTACCGAACCATCGACGATGAATCGCCGAGAAAGTCTTCGAGCTTTGGAATTGGCTGGTTTTGGGTTTGTGGATCAATGAAACTCGTGAAAAAGGATGAATCCGCTAGGCAGCTTTGGGCTTGAGCTTCTTTGGCTTCTTGGTTCTCTTCTCCATCAGTGTAGAAGATTTGGGACTTCGGGGTTGTCCAACCTACACGAAAAACGTAAATGGTGACTCAGTGATAATCCGAGTAGTTGTCAAAGACTTTTCTAGGTCAACATAGCCATAGCGATTTAGTTGCAGAGAAAAAGAAAATGGAGGATATAAGGGCTTAGATCTCTTTCATGGTACTTAGATTTATCGATATAAGGACTCTGACAAAACAACATCATTGATTTAAAGGAGCCTAATGCAATCAATCCATTTCTATGCCTGGTTTCTGTCAGGCACTGCCGAAGAGCACCTTTTAATTTTGAAAACCGGGAAAAACACAGAACACGCTGATTCAAACGTATTGTACACTGTTTCTCTCAGTTTTCTCAGCAGCCAAACAAATCTGTGGAAAGAGGTGGGGTTAGTTTTCACCAGACTGAGCACCGTGATTTGCGGATCATCACAAATATAGTGAGCTTTAGAAATTATATGGTGTTGACTGCTGAGGAAATGAAAGCAACAACACTTTGAAAGCCAATAACCCAGTGTTGTTCTCCATTGGTGCTTTTGACAAAATACCAGCATATACTTTTTTTTCCCGTAATTTCTAAGCAGCCAAACAGGACCTAAGCGTCTTACACTCGGAGAAAAAAGTTCGGTTTACCGTTTGCATAGAAGGTATCGATCAAGTAATGGGGAGAGGCAGTGGAGGAACTCTCATAGGTCATGAACTGAGACTCGGAGGACCTCAGCATTTCCAGCGGGGACAGCGAGAACGATAACCAGTTAGTTGTAGGAGCCATTATTTCCTTTTGCTTTTCTCTGCTTCCTTTCTCCAAAATCTGAAGAAGAACCAAACAAGATTATTTTCCATATATAAAACAGAATCTCAGGAAACAAACAAACAAAATAAAACCAACTTTTAACCCCAAAACCGAAATTACCCCAGCCGTTACTAAAAAACCATCATCTGGGATAATCAAAACACGCTTGAGCAGACGTACGATAATCACGATGCTATTACAGTCAAAAACAAGTTGACGTCGAGACTGACAAAGCTCCAAACGTTAAAATAAAACGAGTACGGCAAATTAATGGTCCTAGCTAGCAAGACAATGCATGCAAACCCAAATCCATTTTGTGCGAGGATTGAAAGACAGCGTCAAAAACTGCAACTTTCACTTAAGAAAGAGAAGTAGAAACAGGTGTACACTTCTAAATAGGACTGTGTCGAACGGTTTCAGAAGCCAAACGGCGTAAAACCAGAGAGAGAGAGAGAGAGAGAGAGAGATCAGAGGGTTTCTTTCAAAAGTGAGGAGGGCCTGAGAAAGTGATGAGTTTCAGAAAGAGAGCGAGAGAGATGAATAAGCATATAAACATGTATAGATGGAATGGTAAGATTAAAAAAATGAGACAAGTGACTTTTGGCTCTGCGCAGAAGAAAATTTGTCTGAAACAAGTTCGCGAGAGATCCGGGCTAGCGGAAATTGGAGACTTCCTAGCTACTACTATATACTAATTTATTTTTTCGGCTTAATCGGTTTACTCTTGGCCCCTTGTTTTTTCCTGTTCTTTTAATTATGCACTCTACACACTTGTCTTACATGCAGCTTTCCTACTTGGACCGTTCGTGGGTCGGAGTTCGATGTGACGTGGATCCGATGAGTGGAAACATTCATATCCAAATCCCTGTTTTTTTTTCCCCAAACTATTTTAAATGCAAAGAATTGCATTCTAGTTTCTACAGTACATTAATTTGGGAGCAATATCTTTCAGGTTTTTAAAAAACGAAACATTCATGACTTTAAACGTGCAACAAAAGAAAGAGACGGGGACATTATTTTAGGGTTTAGGACTCAAAGTCAGGCCAGTTTGAATATTTTAATGGAAAAATTATTTTCATGAGTCACTATTTACTACTACACATTCTATATTTTATAAAAAATATCCTTATACTTTAAAATAAATATTCTTATATTTTATGAAAAAATTATAAATATAAAATGTAAGAGTAAATATGACTGATGCATAATAACTTTTATCTTAATATTTGAATGAATTGCTCGAATTCATCAACTTTAGAGAACTATCGACATCATTACTGGAGCCAGCTCTTTTGTTTTTCCCTAATCAATCTTCGACGTTCAAAACAGGATTACTAGTTTATCGATCTCCCGATGACTGGCCGTATTGACTGCTCATCATGACCAACTCATGATAACTCAAATCCTTTTTATTTTCTACTTATGAGTAGGGTTTTTTTTTTTTTTTCAATTGTTTCAAGATCTTTGGCACTTTCAAATTAATTAAACCAGTGAAATAATTGAGACCAAATTGTTCTAAAAAAAATGGACCTTTCCCTCACATGAGTTCTTTAACTTCCTTTTCTCTTTAAGTTCTGTAGCAGAGAAAGCAAAAGCTGAGATTTACCGACACTTTTCAAACCAAAGAATTAAAAAGGAGAGAAAAGGGTAATACACAGAGGAAATACTCATGACCTGCGCTTATTCAAGTGAAAGACACAAAGCAGCAGAGAAATACCTAGTAAAAACATATAATATGGTCCTTAAAAGAATTCAAAACTCAAGGCCAAAAAAAGCTTTTCGGCCATGAGAGAGGCCGGCCATGGGAGTGCGAGACCAGTAACCGGAGAAAATGGGAAACAGTGAGCCCGATGATCAGGCGAATTTCCTCGGCGATTTGGGGTCCCCCACTTTCATGGATTTTCATGTGATTTGAGAACCATATGTATATGTATATGTGTCTCTCGATCCTATGCTACCATATCTAGACCGGCAAGACCTATGCAGACAGTAGTTGATTAAATTCTGCAGCATCCTATGTTATCTTTAATTAAAAACTATTAACATTAATTTTTTCCAACTATTTTGTTGGGTTTATGTGGCTAAACATTTCAAATTATATTTGCGGTATCATGTGTGACAAAGTCTAAGCAATATTAATAACTATGTATAAAAGTTCACAATTAGACATGATGGATCGAATTCTTGAAACTCATGAATATGCTGTTAATTTGATCTTAATTCGTAAAAACAATTTTTTTCTCAAATTAGTAACGCAGAATTTGACCATTCAATTTGACAATTAGCTGTGAATTAATGCATATATTAACAATATTGGTTGATCCAAATTTACGAGTATCTAATGCTACGTTATGGAATAATGAGAGAATGATGAATAATATTATTCTTTTTACCTCGTTTCTTCTCATTATAACATGAACAAAAATAATATGTGCCGGACCAAATATTTCTCATCATAGCTCGGCAATTTTTGTTGCCACTTGATGATCGTCATCAAGAAAATGAGATCAGCTAACCACCAATTTTAGGCCTCATGATTTGCCCCTCTCTCTCTCTCCCCTTCAAGGAAACTAGAATTTTTGCAACAATCGGTAGCGAAGTACCAATTTACAGATACATATAAGACCGAGATTAACATATAATATATATATATATATACACACACACACACAAACACAAGCACATTGCACGTAGAGTAGGCCGATTCGTAGGGACTTCGGCGGAACTAAATAATGAAAGCAAAGAGCGTACGTAGCAGTAGGGTTTTCCTTGACGTTTGTTTCTATTCGTTTTCACATGAACGGACGGGGTACTCCCAGCTGATTTTGCATGAGACGTGCGTGGCTTCACGTTGCGTTAATTGATAGGGACACCTGGTTGTGAAGTTATGGCTACCTGCCCAACTGCACTTCAATATTATATATTCTTGCTAGCAGCTTCTTCTTGATCATTTACGTATTCATCATCTGTTTCTGATCACTGCCAGCAATTAATTAGCACTAGGCCTTGAATATTCTTCCTCACCCGTTCGATCGCCGCCATTAATCTCTCTCTCTTGCACGATTTGTAAATCACTGTGTTTACTTAGGTAGTACTGTTCTATACTGCTACTGTCAAGCATTTATACCATGGATGTATAACTTTATATGTAACTTACACAATAAAGGAACTTGAAACGGTCTTTTTACTTGTAGTAGGACAAAGGTTTCTTAGAATTAGCTCTGAGTGCAAGAATATTTTACTTGTCTTATTATTACAACTAACGTTCAATTATCGAGATTGCACTTCTAGTCACTTAAAATCAAGAATTATGGGTTACATTTAAGATAATTATAGAGAGAGCGGAGAGACTTAGGGTGAGTTTGGATGTTGAAGTGAGTTGAGTTGAGTTGAGTTGAGTTGAGATGATAAAATATTGTTAGAATATTATTTTTTAATATTAAAGTTGTTTTGGGATTTGAAAAAGTTGAATTGTTTATTATATTTTGTATGGGGATTTGAAAAAGGTGTAATGATGAGTTGAGATGAGTTGGGATGAGTTGGGGATCCAAACGAAGTCTTAATTCTTTTGTTCTTTCACTCCCATCGATAATAAATGTAAAACTCTATTTTTTAAGAATCTTATAATTAATGGGTGATTAATAATTATCTGATGGTGACTTGGGTGGGAACTTAATTAAGTAAATAACTGGCAGAGTTATTTAACTATTGAATTATACAGTACCCATAATCTTAATCGATATGGATACTCCATACACTAGAAGAAAAATACTTATTTATGACTAGTTATTTCTTACGAAATGATTCTTTTCTCTAAAATGAGTCTGTTTTTGTTGCAAGTACTAGTCATTCTCATTTCAAATAATCTGATTTGTCGTTTTCTTGTAGTGATAGGTCATGAGTTTTAACCCACTTACCAACCGTCATTAAATAATTATTTTATATATTTAATTATAATAAGGAATATTGAGTTCATCCTTTTGGAGTTCATGGGGTAGGCTATGTGCCCTATGGCATGTAAACAAGAAAATTAACTAAGTTAAGATGATCATGTGGATCAGTCCCTTAACTCGTATATATGTATGTAAGTACTCCTGCCTGCTCATTGTTCCTCTTCAGGGTTCAAAGATAAAAACTAATCCTTTGGCAGATCAAGTTGCAGCTTAATTTGCCAATTGCATGCCAACTTGCTCGTGGGGTACATCGATCCATCCTTTTGAAACGGCATGTGACATCAGTACAGATGCTGCATCTAGACAAAGGGAATGTGTATACTGTACTCCTTGTATATATAAATACGATTCGTTGGATTAATTAAAGTACATTTATAGGCTTAGAGTACACGTCTCTATTAGTTTATCTATAGATTCATCAACTTTTAGTATATGAACAAAAACAAACTCTCATCACTTCCTCCTCCTTTTACTCAACTGGTGACAGATTATAAACGAGTAAATATATGGCTTTTGCAATATTTAATCAACATTTAACGATGTTATAAAAATTCACTCGATAAAAATAAATGTTGTGAAACCTATTTTTTATATCTATTTATCTCTTAATTACTTTAGATTATTTTTATACAATTCATAAATCTCACGAGGCCATTCAGATCAATTATATATATATATTTATATATATGTATGTATGTATGTATATATGTATATTTATCTTCTAAAATTAAAAAAAGAAAACGTTTACATGTAAGCCAATGTGGGCCATATATTGTTGAGTTCTCTCTTTTTATGAAGTGTGATATTGAGTCTCTATTTAGGTAGAGAATGTTGTTTATTGGACATTTATCTATAAAGAATATCAGCAATAGAGAAAATCATACCAATTACAAAAAGAAATAGTGTACTAGTGGAACTCTAAATGAATTGTTTTGGTTTATGATCATGTCATGTTTAATATGGGACATTCTAAAATGTATCCGATCGTAGATGTAAGTTTCTCTGATGAATGATTGATGATAATTTCTATTAAAAAAAATTATCTTATAAATTAAATTATATCATTTAAATAATGTAAAGTGTATGTGATCCTCTACACCGACTTGTGAGTAGAAGATCTCTCGTAAAAAAGTAAGCAAAATCTTAAGAATATTAATTCATAAGATCGAGCCACGTACATCCACAACACGTGGCATTGATTGACATGATCATGGTCTAGGTTGCTCACACACGCACATATATTATATGAATTATTCATGAGGGGATGGATAGACGAGAATTTACTCCTTTAAAGTGGGTCCTAATCATCGTTCTTATCTTCGGCTTCCCCATTGCTTTGTTAAAATAAAAAAGATGATTAATTAAGGCAATAAAACTTTTGACCTTTGACCAAAAGTCACGTGCGGGTGCATCTTTTTAGTTAGAATGCATCTCGATGATTTCGGTGACGCACGTGCATTTCCCTGTCCCGACATATATTAACATCATTATGTCTTATGTTCAAACTTCCTTTTACATACTTTTTTTTTTTAATTTTTTTTCTCTTTTGTAGATTGTCATTGCTCTGATAAATAACATAATTTCACGTTGATGGCATGGAACCGCGCAATTTGGGGTTTGGTTTGACTGAGAGATTTAGGCCCCGCTTGGATACACAGATGAGATGAGATGAGATGAGATGTTTTGAATAGTAATTGAATAAAATATTAGTAGAATATATTTTTTAGTATTATTTTTATGTTAAAATTTGAAAAAGTTGAATTGTTTATTATATTTTTATATGGAGATTTGAAAAAGTTGTAATGATTGAGATGAGATGAGATAGTGGTTTTGTGTAAACAAACGGGGCCTTAAAGCTGCTTGCCGGTGCGCACCACATGCATAATTAGCTATATGAAAAATATTAGTATCCCACTTATTTTGACACCTCAATTTGATTATTTATCCAAAAAAAAATCTTTTTTACTTAGTAATTAAGGAAGTGATTTTAAATGTATTAGTGTATTTTTTTATTTTTTAAATGTATTTAAATATGTTAAAAAATTGTAAAAAAAAAAATTTACATGGACGGTATGCCCAACAGTCAAATTGGGGTGGCAGAGTAGCCGCGCCCTTAGCTATATATATATATATGAATATAAATATTATTGTTACTATGATCAATCATATTTAACTATTTTTTTAGAGTTTTTTTAATTTAAAAAAAAATAGATAAATAAATTAGTTATAAAAGTAAATTTATAAAGTGATTTGATTTTATATGATATGTTAGATTATAAAATTATTTTTATTGTAAAAAATTTTAACGAATTACGAAACATATCAAGTCACGTCAATTTATGTGTTTAATTTTATAAAAAACTTTGTACATGTTAAAACTTCAAACTAAACTATCTAAAAGGGCAAAGCACAAACTTTATTTTTATTGTTTAACCCATAAAACTATACAAAATTACCTCTCTATCCATCCTATGCAAAACATGAAACAAAATTAAAAAGTTTGTACCCAGCCGTGCAGTACTGGTGATGGCAGGTGATGGAAAGCATGCAGCAGATCATCCCTATCGCTCAACCCACCATGATCATCTCATGCACGCAGCCAACCGCTAGCCAGGATTGGGTTATAAGGGTGATGATCTTTGTCACACCATGATTGTCATGATGAGGAGTGGCATGATAGCCATCACTTTTAAAAGGGTGAATACTCAATTGATCTTAAATACTCAGAATAAGTAAATACACCCAAAACATACAAAGTGTTTCTTTTATGTTTGGAACACAAACTCACGTCAATTCATCTCAAATTAATCACTGATAGAATCCACTATTCTTTTTTTAACTTTTTATAAAAAGTTAAACTAATCTCAACTTACTTCATAAATTTTAAAAAAATTCTACTCATCATCTCTACATCACACACCACAATTGATTTTTTTATATTTTTTTTATATATTTTTTTTCTTTACCAAATATGTAGTGTATGGATTATGAGTAGAAAAATTCCTTGATTTTAGCAAGAATAAAACAAAAATAAAAAATCATGTACGGTGCATGTTGTAGGGATGACGTGTAAAAGGTTCTAAATTTAAACGCATATATCAATCTATGTACATTCAACTACATCTCAATGGAACCCACAAACTATTACTATTCACATATCAACTCGGATCATCTCAGCATCAAATGCAGCTTAATCTATTTATGCAACTCTCATGTACATCAACACAAAGTAATTTATCCTAATGCTATGATTGTTAAAAACTTAAGTCATAAAAAGACTCAAATGATTTTTCATTGCTAGAATTGATTTCACTCATTCTATTGGATCTAATAAAATTCCATAAAACAAAAAATGTATCTCTCTTCTAGTAATTTGACGACGAGTTGGATCTAATCAGGTGAGAATAATCATACTAACAACTTTACTTCTGAGTGTCTTCCGATAGATGGCTAGACACAAATTATATTGAAAGTGAAATCTCTTAATGCTCTTAGTAGTTAATTAGATTTATTAATAATCATGAAAATAGAGGTATTTGTATCTCATGATTATAACTCATTAATCAATTAATTTAATTTAGACTAGTATAAACCCATTAAAATTATGGAGTGTGTGAAGCGACTCATAAAATTATATTATGACAATCTTAAATATTGCAATATAAAAAAAAAAAAAAAGGATCAAATGCCTTACTCTTGTGGTCTGGTTAACGATCCATTGTAACATTAATGTCATGGAGAAGGTCGTTAAATGTGTGTATGATATACATATATATATATAAACACACATATATTGCTTTTCAACCATGGCATGACTGATTAATCCTATATTTTACCGAAAGAACTTGATAACGAGTCTTGCTACTTGCATGCATGGACTAAAAAGAACACGACAATATTTTACTGTTTATCATCATGTATTTGATATATATAGTCTATCAGGTTATAAAAACTCTTTCTATAATAAAATCTATTTAATTATATAAAATCAAGTTCCTTCCTGACTAGGCATGTGTACCGCATTAGTCGGTTTTAAACCATAGATTCATGCCGCATTACTTGGGTACTCAAGCATCAACCGGTATTGTTAAAGATTATTTATGAATCGGTGCTTTTATGCGATAACGAAACCGCGGGCTAGGAAGATCGTTAAAGAGCAAAAAGGTTTGTTAAAGATTGTTTATGAAGCCAGTGCTTTCACGCAAATAGGAAACCGGACAATCACGGGCAAGCGGTGCTTCTATGTTCTACACCATTTTACAAACAAACTCTCCACTATAAGTTTTTATCAAATGGTGCTTCTACGTACCGTCTTGCCCATTACAATATTAGTTTTTATCACCATTTTACAAGCATTCAAGCGGTGTAAAAGGAAATCGAAGAGGCAAACAAACATCAAGTAATGTTAAAAAAGAAATCAAGGCAAACAAATGGCATATTTTCCATTGAAAACGTCTTGAAGGTGTGAATGTTCTCTAATTTATCTTTTTATAGTCACTTATTTTATTTTTTAGCAATGCTACGTACAGTCCTCATTTGGAGACTGCAATACAAGTCTAGGCAATTTTAACTTTAAAATTTTTTAAAATTACAAAAATATCCCTCCTAAAATGATTTTTTTTCTCATTTAATAAAGGACCTGCACATACAGTCCTTAAGTGGAGACTTCAATTAGAATTTCTCATTTTTTAAGGATCAATTTTGCCTGTACCACCATGTCCATATACAAAATAAAAACCATCTTTTTCACCCATTCACAAATTCAATGACAATCATATATTATGCTCTATTCAACATTAAGATTAACAAATAACTTGTTATGTTATTCCTTTAATTCAACACTCATTTTTCTTTGTTCGGTAGAAACTATACCCAATATTGATATACAACAATTACCCAAATAAAGAAACCTAAAGAGAATTATTACACACAAAGCAATAAATCTGAAAAAACAAATAAAATGAACACCAAATCAACGATCAAGGAAAAAAATATAGAAACTTCAGATTTGGCAGAAATTTACCTAAACAGACCAATTTTGAACACCCGTCATCATTGGAGAGAACGTAAAATTGGGTTAAAAATAAAGAGTAATACTACGTACAGTCCTCATTTGTAGACTGCAATGCAAATTTAGGCAATTTTAACTTTAAAAATTTTTAAAATTACAAAAATATTCCTCCTAAAATGATGTTATTACATCAAGTCACATTAATAGAATTTTCCTTTTATAATTCTCGTTGCATATTTGGTTCTCTTGGAGAAAAGAAGAAAATGGTGATTAATATCTTAGCACAAAATACAATATTAACGTCCAAAGAGTGTTAACTGTTAATCGTAGGTGTTCAAATAACAAAAAAAACAACAAATAAAAAAAGAAAAGGAGTCACAATAGATAGCCCAGTGGGCCATAAAGATTGGGCTTTCATATCACGTCAGCTTGACACAAAACCATATGTCCAATGTGTTGTTGGGCCCTGTGTAAAACTATTTGAAAAAATGGCCTCTAATAGGCCCAACTCCAATTGTTCTGTTCGTGTATTACTAGTCAGCCGAAACTTATCTCGATATTCAAAAAAGTGTAATCCTAAATGCGGTTGAGCATTGTTATGCATAAGCCTACACATCACATACTAATGTATTTTTTATTTTTTTTATTTTTTTTATTTTTTTTTATTTTACTCTTCTTGAAACATTTATATTTTTTTATTCATCATCCATATAATACACATTTAATAAGAAAAAAAATAAAAATAAAAATAAAAGTTTTGGTGTGTGGTGTGTAGGCTGATGCAAAGATTAATTCAATGCGGTTATAGGTTATGTAAATTTTGCGTATTATTTTAAAAAAATGGTAAAATTTATTATTAAAAAATAATTTTTTTATGTAAATCTCATATTCATTAACTTTTGTTTAAAATAAATGTGCGATGATTGCATACTATATTACTGCAAATATTTTTTTCATAAAAAAATTAATGGTAAATTCAACGAAATTAAGCTTTAAATATTTTGTGTGGTTATAGTAGCAAGTTAAATTCATTCACCAAAAGGCTTCGGATCTAATTCAATAAAAATACTTAGGTACCAAATTGAGAGCGCATTGAATTGAACTAGAGTCTTGGGGTTAATTACACTTTATCCCTTTAAACTTTTCTTCAATTCATAATGTGCTTCCGAAACTATTAATTTCATTAAAGTAGACCCTCAAACTTTCAAAGCTTCTCAATTCCCGATCCCTTTCGTCTACCAACAACGTTAAATTTAATAAAATTTACTGCACGTGTTGCTCATGTACATAACATTTACTACAAATATGTAATTTTCATATAATTTATTATCATTGACCATATAAAATTTAAAATAATATATGCTATTAATTAATAATAAATCATAAATCATTAAATAATTTTTTTTATGAATTTATATATGGTTAATGAATATCAAATAATTTTATTGTGTACATATATTATTCATACTTGCTTGCAACTTAGGTATAAAATAATTTTATATTTGGTTAATGATTAATGATTTATTATTAATTGATTACATATGTTATTTTATATTTTATATGGTCAATGATAATAAATTATATGAAAATTACATCTTTACAGTGAGTTTTTGTTAGATTTAACGCTGTTGGTAGACAGAAGAGGGGATTGAAAAGTTTTAAAAGTTCGAGGGTCCACTTTGATGCAATTAGTAGTTTCGAAAGCACATTATGAATTAAGTAAAAGTTCGAGGGTGTAAAGTATAATTACCCCAGAGTTTTGTCAAGAATTCTACTATACTTGTTAACAACACAATTTCTTGAAGCCTTCTAAGCCTCTACTGTTTGGTTTTTTCTTTAACGGTTCGTGTGCATAAGCCTTTCTTGATTTAAGCAGCGCTTGGATGTTAAGCTGAATTGAATTCTTTATGAATAATAGTAAGTTGAGATGACAAAGTAAGTTTTGTGAGATCCATCTAAGACGAGTTTAAATGTGTTTAGATGTTAAAACGAGTTTAGATGTAGTTATAGGAAGTTAAAAAAGGTTGTGAGTCAACGTGTAAAAAAGTGTTGAATTGAAGAATGTTGTTGGTCTCACGTGTAAAGAGGTCTTGAGTTTATATGAGTTTAGTAATTTGAGAGTAAGGTATTTGAATTTTAGATTTAGCTCAAAACTAGACTGAACTGAGTTTAACTCATAAGAGTTTAACAACCAAATGGAGCCTAACGTTAATTGCTTAAACGTTTAACAATAATAGTTCCTCTTCTAAAAATTCAAGACGAAGTAAGATGCGGTATCCAATGAAATCTAACACTTATGGAGGTTTGGATTGTGAGTTAAGATGATATGAAATGAAAATTAAAAATTAAACAAAATATTATTAGAATATTATTTTTATTTTGAAATTTTGAAAAAGTAGAATTATTTATTGTATTTTGTATGAAAGTGAAAGAATCCAACCCAAAATTTCTAAGGTTAGAATATATATAATCTTATTGGGTCGAAATTAGGTTTAATGAACCATTTTGAATTAATTGATAGACTATTATTTATTGAGGTTTGTATCTCGTGGAATCCAAATTGGACAATATAATAATTTTATTTATTTAACTATATTTTAAAATAGTATAAAAAAATATTTTATTATTAATATATTACTACTGACAAATTTTATATCTTTAAGAATTGATTTATTTTTAATCCGATTATTATTATTATTAATAAAAGGATAAAGATAGTGGTATAGTTTAAACTTCCAGGTTCTCCATCTCTCTCGGACGAGCGTTCAAAGCATGCATGTTATGCAGTAGTATGTAACAGTTGGCATCTTTATATATATCTTTAAAAAAAATTTATTCATCATCTTCACACACTACATATAATATTTTTTTTATTTTTATAAAATGTGTTATATATAAATGAGGAGTAGTATTGCTAAAGAAAAAAAAAACAAAAAATTCTCCGCTGTGAGTATTGTGCATAATACTAGATGTATGTTAGGAATATTGCATCTTATATGTCGTGAACGTGGACAGATAACCTTGTGTTGCATGTCTCAATGCTTCAAGTGTTCGTCCGATCCCAACTAAAATTTGAGAACGTCTTTTTATATATATAAATAAAAAGACGGTGTTAAGTCCACCGCTCCGAACTCTCGTTGGGAGCTACCGTTAGGTATAATTGATATTTTTATTTTATCTTTTTTACATGTATTTTTTTACACTCTTAAATATTTAAAAAAATCAAAATATTATTTAAAAATATTTTCTTAATCATTAAGTAAAAAAATTAAAATAAAAAATTTCAACGATAACATCAGGTTATAAGAACTAGTGATGAGAGTATCATTTTTCTTAATTTTATGGCAACACTACAGCCACCACTGGGTCCCGTTAATTATTTTGGTGTATTTTTTTTTTTTTTACATATATTTTTTAAAAAATCGCAACATCAATAAAAAATAACTCCTTAATCATGAAATTAAAAAAAAAAAAAAAACCAAAAATACAAAAAAAATGCTAGCGGTAGCTAGGAGCTGGAGGACATTATCCAATAAAAAAAAGAGATGTGATTGTAATTATGATTAAATGTTTAATTAATATCAAATATCATAAAACTCATTTGATGCTATTTTTGTATAATTCTTTCAAGAAATTATATTTACAGTTCTCAAGTAGAAATTGTATATGCAGGTTTTTTATTAAATAAAAAAATATTATTTTAAAAAAGATATTTTTATAATTTTAAAAAATTTTAAAAATAAAATTACCAAAATTTATATTGTAATTTGCAAATGAGGACCATACGAAGCATTCCTCAATTCTTTCGTCTCTGAAAACGATGGGGATGGAGTTGAATTAATTCAGTTTCGGTAAAACGCGTGGAGGGCTGGCATTCGATCACATGACAGCTGTCCCCAAATTCCCATTCTTTTCATTCTCTGTCTTCCTTTTAGTCAGCAAACTACATATTGAGTGGGACTACACTGCTGCCCTACCGTCCATTGCTTTTATTTTTTTATTTTTTATTTTTTAATACATTTAAAATTTTTTTAAAAATAAAAAAAAATACATTAACACTTTTAAAATTATTTCTTTAATTATTAAATAAAAAATTAAATAAATAAAATTTTAACCAGCGGTCAACTTAGAGCGAAAGAATAGTGTTTCTTATTTATTTCCACGCCTTCGTTATTTGACTTTTCTTTCTCCTGATTATTAATATATATATATATATATATATTTTCTACTTAATAAAGTTTATATCGATTTGATGCGACAATTTTTCAAAGAAAGAAATTGGAAATTTGGAAGTTTTTAGGAAAGTCATGCTTTGATTCTCTTACGTATCAGCACCGGGTACTTACCATGCAGATTTTGACAGCTCAAACCAAGAGAGAGATAGAGAATGGATAAAGAAAAGGATGGCTGGCCACCGATTTATTTATTTTATTTAATAGTTAAAAATATATTTTATTAAATTTGTGATTTTTTTAAATATTTTAAAAAATTTTAAAAAAAAATACACTTTGGTAGCCACCCTCGGTAGCAAGTTTCTAAAGAAAAAAAAAATACTATACATCAACAATTATTCATTTTTACGGCTCACATTTGATATTTTTTTTATAAGATATGTGATGTTTTTATAAAATGTGAGGTATGAAATAGTAAATAGTAATTTATATATAGTGATTATCCTATATATAATATTAAGAAAAATACTTTAACCACAAAAATATTATACAAAACAAATATTACAAATTGACGGGATTTGACATAATTCATCAGATTGTAAAATTACTTTTATTATAAAATAGATTTAATAGATTATATCAACCCACGTCAGTTTGTAGAATTGCTTTTATTTAAAAATTGTACTATAATGGTATTGATGCTACATGATATGTCTATTTTATTTTTTAAATGAATCTTTTTCTAAATTAAACCGTCTAATTCGGTTAGATAATTAAGAAAAAATTATTTCTACTTAAATAAAAAAGCGAGAAGAAAAAACACGGACGGTTTTGCAGTCAACAATTTGGATCTGGCATCAATCTGCAACACTCCACCCACATAAAATTATTGGAAAAATATATATATATTTTTTTAATCGTCCAACTTGTTAAAACTTACACGTTCAAAATTAGCTTTGTCATTAAAATTTTAAATTATGATAAAATAAATAATTAATTAAAAAAGGAATAATTAAAATATATATAGAGAAAGCTATTCATTCTCTAATATTGTTCGTTGAGAATCAGTTCTAAATGACTGGTGGGCTTTTATTCTGAGCCATAATGGTATTGGCGGATAATTTTAACTACAAGTTTTAAATAGATAAATTATATATAAGATTTTTATAAAAAAAAAAAATATTATTAATAAATAATAATTTTTTATAATATTTTAAAATAGAGTTTTTTTTTTTTTTTTTTTTTGGTATGATTTACCTATTTAAAACTTTTAGCCATAATGTATAGGTATTAGATAGCAAACAATTCCTACTGTTGACCAATGGAAAAGGAGATAATAAAATATTATTTTCCATGGAAAAGGAAAAAAGTGGTAGAAGAGCATACCAACATTCTCGTACACCTAATAAAAGAGACATCAATCCATTTAATTTTAGGGTCCCAATCTCTTGTTTTAGAACAAAAGGACATCTAATTATTGGACCAGCTAACACGTTACACGCGTTATCTGATGTGATGTATAATTTCACAGGTTTTGTCCTGATCCAGATATGTCAACAATAAACAAATCAAGGGACCAGGCTCGACTCAAGGAAATATGTAAAAATTATTATATATAGTTAGAGTAATGACATTTTTTATTCTTATTCTATCAAAATGATTTATGTAGTCTTAAAAAATATAAATTATGTACTCTTTTTAGAGAAAAAAAAGCAAAATTTAGGATTCAGATGAAAAAATAAATTTGTTCATGGACTCTTACCTTTTTCGAAGGAAGTGCTCGAATCTTAAATATGTTAATACTGAATCTAACATTACTCCTATCTTAATATGTTAATGTCGTGTTAATTAAAATTTATGCTTAAAATAGAAAATTTTAATTGATAAATGTTTTGTCTATACATAAATCTTACGAAAGGAAACTTATAAACTAATGTAGCTTAATATAATATATCGGATTGTAAACCACATTTTATTGTAACGTAAACCTGACATATCGTATGAAGTTACGTTATTTTATAAACTTGTTTTTGTAATATCCATATTGCAATAATAAGTGCTAGATATATACAAAAATCTTATAAAAGTAAATTTATATAATGATGTAGTTTGATGTGAAAAATTAAATATACTTTACAATAAAAATATTTTATAATTTCACATATGGTCGTAAAACCAAATCAGATTATAAATTTACTTTTATAAAAATTTATTTATAAATTAAAGATTTTTATATGTAAAATGCTGAATAAAGTCGCATTACGTAAACGGCTTGCAAACGGTTGCTGATGTGGAAAAAATAATACACACTATTTTGTTTAAAAACCAAAACCATGCTTGAATCATGAGTTCGCTACCAAGCTTCTTGCTTCTGCTAATTGGTACTGTGTCTGCATTACATGTGCAGAGGATTGCGTAGCAAACAAGCTTTGCAAGGATGTCCATACTTCACGAGCAGTAGTGCATTCAAGCACCTAGGAGAGGATCAGAGGTGTTAAGGAAAAATTAAGGGCTGAAAGTATAAGTTGATCTAAGAGGAGTCACTGATTATGGTCTGGATTGGGGCTACTGTCGATCATGGGAGAAGGCATAGTGGTGATGAAGTGAGTTGCAAAGTTGAGAATGGATGGGTTGATGGTGGGCGTTGGGTTCTATGTGGAGGAGATGGGGAAAGAGTCTTTAGATGCCATGAAAAAAAAAAAGAAGAAAGAGAAAAAAAAAATTTGGTGAAGACGATGGTCTTTCAACAAGCTCTTGATACCATATTGAGATTACAACTCAATATGAAAATCAATTGCTCGACAAAATGTGTAAAAGAGAAAATCATATTTTCATATCTCTGTTTTTGTTACTCTCATCTCTTTATAGTGCTTTTATATTGCTTTATATAGTAACTAACAATTGTAGGATCAATGCACACTTTGACTAGGTTCCAATCTGATACAGCGCCGCGCCAAACTTCTTTTGGGATGGGGTAGTGCTACGGCAAGGAACTACTACTATTGCCGCCTCCTACAATGATCGGTCTCATCAGACGCCTTTACCCTCTACAAGTGGGACTAATGGTGCCGTCAATGTGCAGGCATTAAAGACCATGCTGGCTCGGTCCTCCAATCCGAGCCCCCTCGCCGAGCCCTTACCTTCACAACATTTTCGCGAGTCCTCTACCAAGCTGAGTGTCGCCGTCTCCAGGGAGAGGGTCGGCGACTCCAAAGAAGTTCTTATAAAGGCCTTTCCCGCCGCCTTTGCCCGCTAAGCACATAATATCAACTGACGTTTTGGTTCATGCAATGAAATGAGTTTCATGGTTTTAATCTACTTTTCTTTCTGTTTTTGTATACGATTTTGTTTTTTGTTTTTTATTTTTTGTTTTTGCTAACGTGGCCTGATCGACTGCATGCGTTTGCATAGGGTGACTGTGTATAGAATAACTGTTTTTACATAGGGATAAGATAAAAAATAGCATATGAATTATACTTCGGGACTACGTGATAATTTTCCACAGAAAAGCCTATATTGAATGTCTGTTTGGATGGGAAAAAGGCATTTCCTGGAAAGCGAAAACAAACGAGGACGACCCCACCTTGCCATGCTCGCTAAGCCATTCAATTCAAAAAAGTCCAAATGTGGCCGTCAAGAACAAAAAAAGCCCTTCGAAATCTACAAAAAGATATTACCTTTGAAAACAACGCAATCCGCGGGGCAACCTTCTCTTGCTCCCTTTCTAACAGATTTTTCACAAATCCTTCCACAGGATTTGGATTTGGATTTGCTTACCCAACTAAAAATTTCCAGTCCTTTTCTGGTGTTGGGTCTCGCTTTTAACTTTGCTAAACTCCATGTATAACTAAAGTCAATTCTTCTTCTTTGTTTCCATCGATCAGAAAAGGGGTCAGAGTATACAGTACTGATTTTGTGGTGTTCAAATGGATGCTCAGGCAGAGAAAATCTACGTTGCTATTGGAAATGATCTACAAGATGGGTTCAAGACCTTAGAGTGGACGCTTGGGAAATGGAATTCTCGTCCAATCTCCATAGTCATTCTCCATGTCACTTACAACATTAATTCTGCCGATTTTGTTTACACCCCATGTAAGTTTTCACAGTTTTATTTCAGTTTTCCATAAGTTTGAGATGGGTTTTTCTTAGTTTCGTGTTTCTCATGTTTCAGTTGGGAAGCTCCCTGCAAGTGTTGTGAGTGAAGAGAAACTGGAAGTTCTTAGGAAATATGAGCAAGAAAAGATTGACAAGCTGCTTTCCAAGTATATCACTTTCTGCGGAAAGGTATCATTCTTGTTTTGCTTCTCTGATATATTCTCATGGCTTTCTGAGATTTTGTATCTTATTGCTATATATATTAATTCACACCTCCAACAGTTTTTAGAAATTTTCCTTTCGTTCGTAGGTAAAGGCTGAGATATTGAAAGTCGAGAAACACGATGAGCCTGTTCAGAAACTCATTGTAGATTTGATTTCTCGCCTCCAAATAAACAAACTAGTCATGGGGTTCACATTCATGAAGTCCTCCTCGTGGTATGCATTTTTCCTTTCAATTTCGTAGTTTTATCAATGTTTTAGAAATTAAATCTTGGTTTCTTTTTTTCTTTTTTGGTTTGACCTCTATAGGAAATCAAAGGGCACGATTAGTGGGTCATTTTACATTCATCAGCACAAGCCCGATTTTTGTGAGTTTTACATTATCTGTGGAGGAAAGCAGGTGTTCCTCAGAGGTCAAAAAGAAGAAAGAATCATGGAGGATGATCAAGGGGTTAGAGTTGCACGAAGGAGAGATAATAAGGCTTCTCTCAAAAAATGGGTCGGGAAAATGTTTTCCGACCAAACAAATACCCCAGAAAGAAACTCTCGTCACTCATCCAGTAATTCCTCAGTAAATTCGAATTCACCCAAATCACAAAATCAGTGGGAAATTCATGTCCAAGAAATTGAGAGTTATCTCCAGCAGTTGCTGTCTTCAGATTTGGATGCAGGTGATCTTCCCCAGGAGAATGACAGTTTCCAGATCATAACGAGCCCTGCAGCTGAGTCCGAGAACAACGATTCCCATATGGTAACTAAAAACATCATAGATATTTTCTTTTCGCAACATGTGGCTGTAATTAAAACTGTTTATTCTGTTAAATTGTAAAAATAATTGTTTTTGTTATGGTTTGGACATGGAGTAGGTGTTTTTGTTCACCCAGTCCATTTTCGCTTTCCTTATCCTTCTTTTGACTCTCCCATCGAAAAGATAGTGATAGTACGATAATCAGGATGTGTTTGGATGCTTGATTTCCACCTAACACATTTTAAAGTGCCTTAATTGTCCTGTCCCCAGAAAGTGGGGTGTCCATTTTCTGTCTCTTCCTATTGTCAGCCTGAATGAGCAATATATACTGATTTTGTAATTCATCTTGGTATTTCATCAGAGTCTAGCAGAAAAAATGGAATCTTTAAGAAGTAAAATTAATGAAGCTCAGCAGGAAATCGAGTTGAAGAGAAAAGAAGCCAAGGAGAACGTTGAAAGGCATGCAAAAGCTGGATGGGTCATTTCTTTATGTATTCAACGGGTAATAATTAATGCAACCTCTTTAGTTTCCCATTTTATGATCAGTGCTTTTTCTGTTTGGTTCCTCAGAAATTTTTCATTTTTGATGCAGGCTGAAGAACTTGAAACTTCGATAAAAGAGGAGGTAAAAAATCGATCGGAGTTGGAGAAAGAATTAGACGCAGAAAAGGAACAAATGAACGAAGTAATCATCGACATTGGAGAAAGCAAGAGCAGGCTAAGTTCATTGTTAGAACTCCAAAAAGAGCTGTCCGAAAAGCTCCAGATTTCAACAATGGCGAAGTCACAAGCCGAGGTCCAGCTCGAAAAGGCAGTGCTGACAAGGGCAGAGATGGTGAGGGATATCGAGGTATTGCGGAGACAAAGAGATGTGTTCAATAGGAGGATCGAATTCTGCAGAGAAAAAGAAGCCATTGGAATGCTTTCGAAGCTTAATGAAGTGAGGTGTGGTTACAGAGAGTACAGTGCGGAGGAGATCAGATTAGCCACTGATAACTTTTCGGAGAGCAAGAGAATGAAATCTGGTGGGGATTGGACGAATGTGTATAGAGGGCGCATGAAGCATGGCGCAGTTGCGATCAAAGTTCTGAGTTCAATCGGGCAGCTATCCCAAGAAGCTTTCCAAGCTAAGGTAACAAAAACAAAGTTGTATTTTTAGGCCTTGTTTCGTTAGAAATGTTTAGTATACACAATATTTACAAAACAAAAAATCTCTGCAACTTCTATGCAACTTTTACACATTATATTTTTTTTT
>QEOT01008217.1:4444-68708 GCA_003123785.1 Pterocarya stenoptera | reverse complement strand
TATCAAATGTTTGCTACAAAATTATTACAAAAATCTTGGCAAACAGAATGAAGACTTTATTAGGTAACATCATCTCTCCTTATCAAACATCATTTGTGCCAGGCAGACTTATTCATGAAAACACAATCATGGCACAAGAAGTCTTTCATCATCTAAAAAAAGAAAAAAAAAAGAAAAAGAAAAAGAGGCAATAAAGGAAATATGACCATAAAATTGATATGGAGAAAACATTTGACTTTATGGAATGACCATTCCTTTTCTCTATTTTTAAATCTCTTGGGTTTAACTAGAAATTGATCAACTGGATCAAAGAATGTATTTCTACGGTATCATATTCCATCATCATAAATGGCTCATCTACTGGTTACTTCCATCCTACTAGAGGCCTTAGGCAAGGAGACCCTCTATCCCATTTCCTGTTCATCCTTGGTAGTGAAGTTCTCTCAAGATTGATTCTTATTGAGGAAATTGGCAAAAATTTGGAAGGGATTAGAATCTCCAGACGAGGACCACCACTTTCACACCTCTTGTTTGCAAATAACCTCATCTTCTTTGGAAAGGTAAACACCCAAACTGCTTAAGCGTTTGCAAATTGCCTTGATATCTACTCCTCTTGGTCTGGACAAAAAAACAATTTTGGGAAATCCTCCATCCACTTTAGTAACAACACTCACATTAGAAACAAAAGGGAAATAAGAGAGATTCTCAACTTTAAAAATTCCCCACCAAAACTTAGATACTAGGGTTGTATAAGAAACCGAGAAACTGACCTAGACC
Organism: Pterocarya stenoptera; assembly: GCA_003123785.1. Taxonomy (NCBI): domain Eukaryota; kingdom Viridiplantae; phylum Streptophyta; class Magnoliopsida; order Fagales; family Juglandaceae; genus Pterocarya; species Pterocarya stenoptera. The sequence goes on along the minus strand of QEOT01008217.1, from coordinate 67,931 downwards.
GGCCGCCGGAGCTCAGAACCGGTTGAACAGGTAGGCGTGCGGCAGAAAACAGAAAAATCGATATTAGCCTGTTCGGCATCAATTCGAACCTGGTTCAAACTACTGAATCGATCGATTAAAGAAACTATATATTTTTTATATATTCTGTACTCAACATGATGCCGTTCTACTTAAGTTTAAGCGGAACGACATCGTTTTTAAGCCTGTAGTTATGTTTTAAATACAACTAAAACGAAGTCGTTTGGTATTAAACCAAACGGCGTCGTTTTATTCATAACGTATTAAAAAAAATTAAGTAGAACTACGCCGTCGTTTTGAAATTTGGTCGTCTTCTTCCTCACTTCTTCTTCCCCGATCTCAGTTCTCATCCTCTCTCTCTCTCTCTCTCTCTCTCTCTCTCTCTCCTCTTCAACACACTCTCTATCTACTCTCTCAGACAAAGCTCGCCGATGAACTAACTGTGAACTACCGGTGTCAAGACAACCGGTGTTTTTCCTCCCCATTGACCAGTTTCGGCCTGTTTTCTCCCACAAAAATGAAGTATCGGTCGGCATCAGTTTTCACCCATATTAGATACCGGTGTTTTCTCTGCCCTTTTGTGTAAAACTGAAGAGGAAAGCCTTACCCATTTGTTTCTAAACTGTCCCTTCTCATGGATTCTATAGAGACAATCACAGTGGCCCATAAATATTGATCAGTTTGCAACTTAACCGATCTCAGTTTGGATAAAAACCATCCTGAATCCTGTCACTGAATTGAACTTGTTGGAAGATGAGACTCACTCTTTCCAACTCTTTGCCATCCTTGCCATGAATAGTCTTTGGTTCCTAAGAAATCATGTAATTCATAATTTAATCATCCCAACTATTGAGTTGTTTGTTTTCAAAGTCTTCAATGTTTTCAATGAACATACCAAAGCCTAGCAAGGGAAAAACCATCAGGAAGAGTACTTAAGATCACTCCCACCCGAAGGCTTCCACCTTTTAACCTTTGATGTAGCAGTCAGAAGTCATGGCAGTATAGCAGCAGTAGTTTGTAGATTTGAAAATGGAGATCCAGTCTTGCAAACACCACCTTTTTGCACAGCACAAATCCCAACATTGGAGAAGCTACAACAGCACTACTTGTAATTGAAGAGTCACATAACAGAGGGTTGAGCAAGATCTTTATCCAAGGAGACTCAAACCAAGTTGTTTATGCAATAACCAGAACAAAACAACCAACTGACTGGACAATGCAGACCATTGTAAGAGACATCAAGCATCTGCTTAGCAACTTTGAAGAAGGGCAAATAAAGAAAATACATCAATCTCAAGATCAATGCGCGCACAATATTGCACAATGGGCAGCTTCCAAGCTTCTTTATGGCAGCATAGCATTCCTCAATGTCTACTATCTTTCCATAGTGGAAAAGACCCTCCATCATTCTCTGTATAATAAACAAGACTATGCTGCTTTGGTTAATGAATAGATCTTGCTAAGAAAAAAAAGAAAAAAAGAAAGTAAAGTAGCTGTAGTAAAGTTAACCTCCTTTTGGATATAAGATGTGGTTTCATTTCATCTCATCTCATCTCATCTCATTTCATCATTATAATTTTTTCAAATTTTCATACAAAATATAATAAACAATTCATTTTTTTTTTAAATCTTAAAATAATAATAATATTAACAAATAATATTCTAACAATATTTTATTTAATTTTTATCTCAACTCACTATCCAAACGACACCTAGATTTCATATTAATCAATTGATCCCCTATCTTTACATGAGAGACACAATTTCTACAGAAGTTATTGTTTTTTTATGTGAATCTTTTGTGATGTACTATATGTTAAATAAGTACTCAAAGTATTGTAAGATTCGGTTTATAAGTCTATCCACTTGGTCAAAAAATTTGAATATAAACCTAAAAATATTGATATGATTTCCTTGAATAATTATATTCAGCAGTCCTACACTACATATTTTTTATTATTTTAAACAAATATATGGCATAGAGGAGATGCTGAACAGAAAAATATTTTAAGGCACTGTTTGGACAGTGAGATGAAATGATATGATTTTAGATAAAAGTTGAAAGTTGAATAAAATATTGTTAAAATATTAATTTTTAATATTATTATTGTTTGAAAATATCTTCGCAACAGGTACATCCGATGTACTCCAAATAACGGCATCCAACTATGACTAGCCACGTAGACCCCACATCTTCTCAACCGTGGACCGCACTGCAGAGGAAGAAAAAACTATGTCCCCTCACTTGAGTCCCTTCTGCCATCCCTCCTTCTCTCTCTCTCTCTCCCTCTCTCCTTCCAAACTTTTCATCCCATCCACCGAAAACCTCCTCCCTCCCTCTTCTTCCCTACAATTTCTCTCTCCTAGTTTAACCTTGGAGACTAACTCACCACCAGATCTGTGAGATATAATTTTTTTCTTACCATTTTTATTTTTCAGTTTTTAATTCACTCATGTTTATCAAACCCATTAAAGTTGTTCTTTTTTAGCTTGTTTTCTTTCTCTAATCTTCTGTAATCTTGATGAATGCCGATGTTTGGTGAAGGTTTGTATGAGGGGAAAATGTGCTTGGGTGTTTTGCTGAGTGAGTGAGAAAGAAATGATGAAATTCAGAGGTGAAGCTTCCAAAGAGATTATTTGGGTGGAAAATTGCGAAGGTGTCGAATGCCTCTTTTCACAGAAAGAAAACACATATACGGCTGGGAGGGAGTTTTCCTTTTGATACGCTGTGATGTAGTGCAGGAGTTTACTATGAAGAAGTCTGATGTGTCAAAACATTATTGACTGCCGTTAAACTCATATTGTAGGAATTTCTGTTCTAAAGGGAACTCGTTTAGATATTTGAAAAAAACCCTAATTTGAAGGCCGATCCAAACGCTTACAAAATCTCTTTGTAGTGACGAGGAGTTGGGAATCCAAAGAAACGACAAACCGTATACTCTCGGGTTACAAAAGCTACAACTCGTCTTGTCCTTGGAGCCGGAGGACGCTTTGTATAAACTATAAACTCGGTAGTCGGTAGTGAGTCACTGAACAGAGACGATACAAGGAGCAGAGCAGGAAAACTTGATCCGAATGGGAGCCACAGAGAGATTTTTTTGTTTGTTTTTTAATTTACTTATAGGCAGGCAGCCACAGAAAGGTTGATTTGAGAGCTCCTTTCTTTCTTCTCTCTAGGCATTGGATCCCAGATTCCCAAGAAACTAAAGATCCGCACGCATGTTTCCTTCTTTAGCATCTTCCACTCCCCTCTATATTCTCTCCTCACCAACGTCTCCTCCAACATCCATTGCTCACTTCCTTCCTCCTCCTCCCGTCTCGTGTCCTTCGTCTCTGTCTCGACGTCGTGTCATTCACGGACCAAACCCTCACCCTCACCCTCCCCTCTCCCTTCCGTCCCATTCCACAACCTTCCCCAGACACCTCCTTCGATGCTCCTCAATGTCCGTGTACGAGTCCACTTGTACGACTACCCAGGTTTGTTCTAATTGATTCCTTTTCCCTTTGCGAGGGTCATTTTTCTTCGATCGTTAAAAGTAACATAACTGAGTGACAGAATGCTATTTATTTTATCACAAAGAGATGAATAAGTTGCCGAGTTTGAGGTTTTTGGTCTTTGAGCAAATGGCGATCGTGCGTTGCGTGTTATGAGCACTAGACTTAAATGTTCTATCAATGATAAGGATGTTCACAAAAATATATTATGCCTTTGAATTAAGGCCCCTGTATCAGAAAACAAAACTATATATACTTGACGTTTATAAAAACCCAAGTTTGAGCCTGCGTACAAGTTGAGAAGATTGGGGTCGAACTCATATTTGAGTTGCAGGAGGTTGATGATGACATGATATCGGTGTGTTATCGTTATCTGTGCAGAAGGATTTTTGGTCTATTGATATTAAATATTGCTGGAATTGTTTATTATCGGGGTCTTTGCCTTTCTTTTGAATTTAAATATTTTTCTTGAAGTGATTATACTGTAACTTGTAAGCCTTTGATTTGATTAAAATGCTGATCAGCTGCGGGACAGTTTGCTGTACTCGAGAGCATACTGGGTAAGTGAGTCTACAATTGCGTGGAATGTGGATGTTGGAGATGATTCCTGCTACTTATTTGCCAGTAAATCTGCTACTTTATCATTTACAGATGATAAAGTTAGAGGTAGATAATCTACTAGCTATTGCCTCCATAAATACCTTCCTGATTTGATTTTGTGATGGTTTAGGTGGCTTTGAAGGCAAGCGAATAGAATCTGAATTTGACTAGATTTCCATTGTAACAGGTGAGGACTTCAAAATTAAGCTCGAAGAGGACAGTGAGGGTCTTCCAGAAAATGTAACATGTTTTGTAGAAACAATTATAGTTTTTAGACCTAGCGCAAGTAGTATTTATGGTCTCTCTGTAGTTTGCTCACACATGACTTTCTATTGGTGGTTTCATGTTATGTAGATGAAGGACTACTAATAACTATTTGCTCCTCTGATCATAATATTGTTAGGTGACCGAAAAGTTTCCTCATATCCAAGATTACCTGGCATTTAAAGTGCCTCCTGGTTTGGATACCAAAACTCTACTCAAATGCCAGTTAGCAGTTGCTGCTCTTAATTGTAAGCATTGTGTTGTGTTTGTTTCTTTCTTGGTCACTCACAAACAATTCTTTATTGGGGAATGATAAGAATAAATGATCTACATATTTTTTTTATTAGTAAAAAAGAAACTTTATTAATGAGAATAAGCAGATCCAAGTACACGGGACATATAGAAGAGCAACACCTATACGTGATTGTCTAAAGATACAAGGAAATCATGAATGCTCATGCCATCAAAGTCTATTACAATCGACCAATGAAATAAAGTATTAAGAAAATCATGAATATGCCATCAAAGTCCATCATGATTTGCTTTGCTGTGGGGAGGCGCGTTTTGTCCCAATTGGGCTTGGTGTATATTGGATGGACTTACTGTTCATTAGGGGTTCTCTATTATGGTCTTCTCTTGTATACACCCAGTGCACTTGGTTATGCCTATTGATATTAATAAATGTTTACTTATAAAAAAAAAAAAAAAAAGTCCACCCATATGCTGCACCAAAGGCAAATCGGACCATCTTCGGCATAGCTGTGATTTGAGTATTAGCTTGAATGCCTCTCTAACTTACTAGTAAATTGACCACCCTTCTCAGCATCAGCCAAAGTAACCCCACTCTAGCAAAGATATCATTCCTTAATTTCCGGGCCACTTCACCATTCAAATGATCTGCATATAACTTTAATAAGTGGTATAAAATCCTCAGCTTGGCTCTTAAAGCATATTTTTTGGTACAAGTTCTCAAAGGATTGATCTGTTTAAGAAACTTGACTAGTCTTCCATGTGAAAATGTAACTCATGATGTTATATAAATATATCTATAACTTATGACATAATTAAGTCATTGGGTGATATACATATACGCCCGCATGCACACACACAAACACATACGCATTTGCTTACATGCTTACTGCATATGTATGCATGTTTGACTGTACATGCATGCATAAGTATGTGCGCGCGTACACACACACAAGTATGTGTTTGTTTGAATAACAGTTTGTGATAGACCAGAGTCAAAGTAACACTTCTATTTTACTCACTTTATTTCACTGGTGTCTATTGAAATGTATACATATCCACATATCCTCACCTCTTTTTCTTACAGCTGATGGGAAATGCACAAATGCTACTGGTTTGCAGTTACCTGGTGTCCTTGATGAATTATTCTCATATAATGGTCCTCTTGGTGCGCATTTCTTTGAAGAATCTGTGTTGCTTTACCTCTGGGCTCCTACTGCTCAAGTATGTCTATTTCTAAACCAAAACTTTAATTCTTTTGTTTCACCACTGTTATTCTCAAAATCTCTCAATATTTTTCTTAATTACTAACTTGTCAAAATAGGCAGTATGCGCTTGCATTTATAGGGATCCATCAGGTGGGGACCCCCTGGAAATTGTCCAGCTTGAGGAGGTTAACGGTGTTTGGAGTACTGAAGGACCAAAAAGATGGGAAGGCTGTTACTATGTCTATGAAGTGTCTGTATACCATCCTAGCACCTTGCGAGTTGAAAAATGCCATGCAAATGATCCATATGCTAGAGGGTATGCTGGTTGTCTCAATTACCCTACAATTACTAAAATTGCCGAGGTGTATCTACATTCTCAAGTAGTATCGGCTTACCATAAAAAATTTGATATTTACACGTGTGTACATTTTTACCATAAAAAATGGATATTTACACATGCATGTGTGTATGTTTTTAATGGTACGGGTGTATGTGGATGCATACGTGTATGCACTTTTCCCTTATGTTCTTATTGTTTTCCTTGTTAAAGCAGGCTCTCTTCAGATGGCAAGCGGACATTTTTGGTGAACTGTGATTCTGATAGATTAAAACCTGAAGGATGGGATAATTTGGCAAATGAGAAACCCGAAATACTTTCTTTCTCAGACATAAGTATATATGAATTGCATATAAGGGATTTCAGGTGCAAACTTTATTTTTATTGTGCTTTTAACTTTTTCATCGCTTGTTACTTTCAAACTTGCAAATGGAGCCTGCTTGGTCTATCACTTCTTTTGTTTTCTGACGGCAGAATGTAATGGGGTGATCTTAAGTTTTCCCCGTTTATTTTGTCTTGATGTAAAACCTCATGAAAACAATATATTTACTTTAATCAGCATCCCGGAAGAGAGAGATACTCAGAAAACCCAATTTCCTGTCCTGTCTTACTCAAGAAAACTGAACAAAAAAAGACTCAGAGATTCTCATTCTACCCATATCTAAATAACATCTGAGAGTGCTAATTCAGGTTTCAATCGATAGGTGTTGTTGCCGGTTTCTAAACTTTTAATATTATCATTCGTGAGTTCTGCACATTTTGTTCCTCTGATATTCTGTGTTGCTATTGCAGTGCCAATGACCATACTGTGCCTCCTGAATTTCGTGGTTGTTATCTGGCTTTCACTTTGCAGGTGTTTACCTTCTCTCAGTCCTGATTATAGACAAAGTTGCTCTTAAAAAAATAAATAAAAATTCTTTCCACCCTTCTATGCGATAACAAATGTCATCCATACACTTGATTATTTTCCTGGATGATTATTTGTAGATCTAATATTGCTCAATAGCATTTGCATCTGTTTTCCTGGATGATTTAACAAAATGGTGGGAAATTCTGCAGTTATTGTGCCAGTAAAAAATTTGTGGTGATTGACTGGGAAGGATGATAGCAGTGAATTGTCACTATTAGAAAAACTATACGCTTCTGGAATAATGGATGTGGTCTTTTCCCATACACTTTTCTTGATCTTTGCCAAACAATTGATTCAAGTCTAAAAAGCAGAAGATTAATAATAAGTTTGAGTGGATAGGAATTTTTTTTCTTATCCAAAAAAGTGGATAGGGATTATACATAAGCATACTAATTCAATTACACGTGGCTTTTAAATAGGTGTAAGGAAAGACTGCTATTTTAATGTATTATCTAATGGTAAGATACATTGATTGAAGGGTTCATCAGGTGTGCTTCATCTGAAGAAACTATCAGATGCTGGTATCACTCATGTCCATCTGCTTCCAACCTTCCAATTTGCTGGTGTTGACGATGAGAAGGAGAACTGGAAGTGCGTGGGTAAGATTGTTTCTCGGTACAGCCTTGGCCCTCTGGTTCTAAAAACTTTTTCCTACTCTACCAAAAAAGGAGAAGTGTATCATAGTGACAAATGGATGCTTTGACTTACTAATCTAGTTTTACAAATTGTTAATTCTCACAATTTTAGTAGCTATAAGGGTTCGGGTTTGGCCCAGTCAATTCTTTGGCACCATCTCAATAGTTAGGGCTGGTTTGGTTACACAAAACCAAACTATCCCATCTTATCTCATCTCATATAATCATTACAACTTTTCCAAACTCCCACATAAAATATAATAAACAATTCAACTTTTTCAAATCCCAAAACAAAAATAATATTAAAAAATTATATTATAATAATATTTTATTCAAATTTCAACAAAACATATTATATTATCTCATCTCATTTGAAGGGTGTAACCAAACGAGGCCTAGTTGCACCTTATTTTGGGAGACATTGATTGACTTGAAACTTCTCTCTTTTCCCTTTCAAAGTCAAACTAAGCATATTAATGGGGCTCAAAGTACTTTGATTGTTTGCCTGGTGACATTATCCATCATTGTACTACTTGGGATTTTTGCAGATACCAAGATTCTGGAGCAATTACCTCCTGATTCAGATGAGCAACAAGCTCTAATTACAGCAATCCAAAATGATGATGGATATAACTGGGGGTAAGCCGGCGGATAATATTTATCAATTGTATTCATGTTGTGTTTGCTTGTTTACATTTTGTCTCTCTATGTCTTACAAAGGTACAATCCTGTTCTCTGGGGTGTCCCTAAAGGAAGTTATGCAAGTAACCCAAATGGTCCTTGCCGTATAGTTGAGTTTAGAAAGATGATTCAGGTATGGATTGTATGTTTCTTGTTTTTTTGAGTGGCATGGATCTTGTGCTTAATTTATTTTGTGACGGGCAGAATTGAAATTCAGGCATGTTGTTATAGCTGTAGTCAACTTAGGTAATGCTTTCATTGCTTTGCTATTAAAACACCATGTATTCATTTTAGGCACTTAACCGTATTGGCCTTCGTGTTGTATTGGATGTCGTCTACAATCACTTGCAAGGAAGCGGGCCCTTTGATGACAATTCTGTCCTTGATAAGGTGGTGATCTATAATTAATGTTCTGTATCCACTTGTTTCCGGATAGTTGCTTAAGTCATAATTATAAGATTACATTGTATATACCAGTGATTTCTTGATGTTTTATTTTTCTGGAAAGTTGTCTGCTTTTTTGTTGTCACATAAGGCGTCTCTCTAGATTGTTCCAGGTTACTATCTGAGACGGAACACAGATGGTTTTATTGAGCATAGTACATGCATGAACAACACCGCCAGTGAGCATGTTATGGTTGAGCGACTGATTCTCGATGATCTTCTTCACTGGGCAATTCATCATAAGGTGATTGTTTGCACAGTGTTATGGTGTGTTGAGTACCTCAACCTTGTCTTTGATATGTCAATATAATCAGAAAGCTCATTATTTTCCTTTCGCTAGAACACTAAGTGCCTGTTTGGGTTTGAGTTTGGAAGCTTAAGGGTTGGAAGATGGGATGGTTTCATCTCATCCCATCCTCTCTTATATCATCTTATTTCCTTCTCAAATACCATTCAAACACAAACACTTTTCAATTTCAAATATTTAACTTTTTCATCTAATCATACCTGATTATTACAACTTTCCTAAACTTCCAAACAAAACACAAAAAACAATTTAACTTTTTCAAATCCCAAAACAAAAATAATATTAGAAACTTATATTCTAACAATATTTTAACTTTATAATATTTTTATTCAACTTTTTCTCTCTCCTTTCCGAAAATCTCATAAAACATCATAACTTAAACTTTTTATCACCATTTACAAACTATTTCACTACTCTTCATAGATTTCTCATTTCCCCTCATTCCTCAAGCATCCCCTAAAAAGTGCTTTTAGCAGCCTAAAAGATCTTTTAAAGAAAAAATGGTACGTTTGGTAAATTTGTAGAAAGTGCTTTAAGCACCTAAAAGAAGCTGAAAGTTGACTTTTTTAAAAAGCACAAAATTGAAACTTTTATTGAAAAGCTCCTGCAGATAATTCTACATTTTGTAGAACTACCGTAACTGATTTTAAAGTGCTTTAGATGCATGTTTACCAAACAGTAAACAACTTTTTAATAATAGAGATTTTAAGTTAGTAAAGCTCTACAATTAAAAGCACCACTCTGAAAAGCTCTATTTCCTAACACAATCCCAAACAAGCACTAATGCGTTGTGACTTAAGGCAGGTTCAATATTTAAACTCTTTTTTTTTTGTTCAGTTTTGCTTTAAGATTTTAATGTGGAGATCACCTATTAAAAATCCTTATAAAAAAATATTTTAATTGGGAGATCTATAAATTGTTGGTAAATATTAATATAATAGTACTTTGTTGTGCCAGGTTGATGGGTTCCGATTTGACCTCATGGGTCATATAATGAAAAGTACAATGGTAAGCAACTCTATATTTGCCATTAAGTTTGGTGATTTTATCTAAATTATAAAGAGATCTAAGTTGAATTCTCTCCGATTACTTGTAAGAACTAGCAGAAATTTTGCCTGGTGCAATGAGCTGATGTGCAAGAGTGATGCGAGTATCAGATAATTTTATGTTCTATGGGCAGGTGAAAGCAAAGGATGCACTCCACAGCCTAACAAAGGAAAGGGATGGGATTGATGGTTCAAGTATCTATATGTAACTTTGGAGTCACAAAGTTTTTTTTCTTTTTTAGGGTTGATCATTACCGTGCATGGCTTTGCTATACATATGTTTCGATGCACTCACCCGTGTTGTAATTTTTGCTCTATACTGTTACTTTTTTCAGATATGGTGAAGGATGGGACTTTGGTGAAGTTGCCAAAAATGGACGTGGGGTGAACGCATCGCAGTTTAATCTTGGTGGAACAGGAATTGGGAGGTAAGGTTTGTTCTTGGGCCATGCCTTGTTACTTGCGTCAATAAAATTTTATTTTACTTATATATATAAAAAATAAAAATAAAAAATTGTTCTTTGCCATCATATCTCATATACCAATCTTTCCTAGGTGCGAAAACAAACCTGATGCTGGATTAACCATGAAATAGGTCTATCTCTGTAATAAACGTTACATGGTTGACTTGCTGGATGTAGAGAGGATACTTTTTTTTATCGGTAAAAAAAAAGTGAATATAAAAGTTGGCAACATTTCTTTGCTTTGGACCCCGCAAGGATTTTATTTATATGACTGTAGCAGAAACTATATACTCTTTGATCCTGTCAATTCAGTCTTATTATTCATCTGAATAAGGAATTTAGTTTGTATGAGTCATTTGGGATTTAATACAGCTTTAATGATCGAATTCGGGATGCAATTCTTGGTGGATCTCCATTTGGCCATCCTCTTCAGCAAGGATTTGCGACCGGTCTATTGTTGCAGGTATCTATAATATCTTCTATGCAAATGCATTTTATTTGATCTTGTTTGTTTTTCCATCTTCTCATATATTCTTCTCTCGGAGAAAAACTTTCTACAATGGAGAAATAGTGAGAGACTTTTGAATGGTACTTGGGCATTGCCTAGTTTCATTCTATTCAATAAAGCTATTTATTTACTTATTAAAAAAAAATTTTTGAATGATTCCATGAAAATATGGACTACCCGTGGTTATTGAGAAATTTTATTGAATGGGCTAAAGGAATATGTTAATTCTACAGTATTTTTTTTAAATGCTTGGTGAAGATCACATATGTGAAGAACATTGAAGTATTTTTCATGTTCTCTCTTGTTTGCTTCAGTTATTATTTCGTTGCAATTGCATGATCTGCACCTTGCCTGCATTTACCTTAGCCATTGACTAATTATTCTATATTGCTGTAGTAGTCACATTGATCCCCGTTGCTAAAGGTTGATTTTTGCTAGGAGAAAGTTTCTGTTCTTATGCAATTTCTGTATAATATATATAATTTTCATTATTTTTGTGCAGCCTAATGGACATGATCATGGTACAGAAGCCGTTTCAGAATGCATGCTTGCTGTGGCGAAGGATCACATCCAGGTTAATTGTCTCAGTGCAGTCGTTTATGTTATAGTGTTGGATAGATGATTTTTGAAGTCAAATTAGTGGCATTAAGCATGGAAATATGAGGTAACCGGTGCACAATTCCTTATCTTTTCAAATCATCCTAAATTATGTTTTTATTTTTCTTGGATTTATTACTAACTATATTAATTTCGCATTATTCAGGTTGGTATGGCTGCAAACTTGAGGGATTTTGTGATAACTTCTTATCAAGGGGAAGAGGTATGTGATTTTACGCCATTGCATTATGTCGTAATACCATTTCAACTCATACTTCTCATATAAATTTTCGGTTTATGCAGCTTTATTTTACTTGCCACGTGAGTTTTAAAGATACTGTTTTTCCATGTCTATCTGGTGTCTCTATATCAATATTTCTTTTTTGGCATAGTGATGTCTTTGTCTGCTTAGAAAGCAATTGCAGGAAAATTATGTCTATAATTGAAGTGATCTAACTTGCTTGTCAAAAGAATTTAATAATTTAAATGATCTAACTGAGGTTGTTGAAGACCATAGATGTTTCTTTTTCCATACCTTATGTCTTTGGGCCTCGTCTATTGTTTTCAATGGGGATTTTCCATGATTTCCTTGTATCGATCTCTAGCTCTTAATTGCATCTAGGCGTTCTCAGTTGTATACTTCGTGTGTACTTGGGCTACGCTTAGTTCTTGCTTTAATAAAACTTTATTTTACTTATGAAAAAAAGAAAGATCAGTTGCAACTGGCAAAGATGCATGTCATGTGTAAATGTAATCATAAATTCACAATGTGTTGAATGGAAGAACACTTTTTGTAAGTTGAATGGCAGAAGACTAAATACATGAAATGTCCAAGGTTTGCGAAATCTGGGCCTTGAAAACCTCTGAAGTGGGAACAAAAACAAATTTATGATTGTGATTTTGCCCTGTACCTTTATTGTATTCATGGGTGCAGACACTGATGCACACACTCTGACACTCGCATTTGTCAAGCCTGACTAACTACAGTTAATAACAGCATCCTGCTTTGCTGTGCACATAGGAACTTCAAATTATAAACTGTCTCAATATAATTTATTACTTATACAATAATTCTAAAACTAGGAAATACATTGCCAATAACATTTCATGATGATGATCTGCTCAGGTAAAAGGATCAGAAGTATTAACTCATGATGGGACACCTGTTGCATATGCTTTATGTTCCACAGAAACTGTAAGCACCTTGTTGGCAAATATTTTGCTTCTTGTGAGTTCATACAACATGGCCAGTTTAGATGCAATTTTAATTATGATTTTGATTATGCTGCTGGAAAACATGCTTAAAAAGCATCACTCATCTATTTGTTGGAGTTGAGTTTTATGAGATATTCTGTCAGCTTTTCAAAAATAATTTTGATCTTTGATATTGTGGGTTCTTTGCCTTTTGGAATAATGTTGATCTTTGTTACTGTGGATTTTGAACAAAATCACCATTGATCAGTCAATTTATTGATTACAAAATTGATGCCTTTTGGAACAAGAGACTGCAAAATATCATTGTTACAGCTGCCCTACACCACTAGGGTGATTGACAGTAACTTTTTTTCTATTTTCAAGGTTAATAATGCTTCTGCTCATGACAATGAGACCCTATTTGACATAGTGAGTTTGAAGGTATGCTCAATTTATTCTTACAATTTGTTGTATTATTTCCGTGATGTTCAGTTCTGATCTTTGTCTTTTACATGTAGGCACCAAAGGAAATTTCTGTAGATGAGAGGTGCAGGATAAATCATTTGGCAACAGGTGTAATAGCACTGTCACAGGTTTCAACAATTCCTAAAATTTAAATAGCAATGAAATCTTATTATTTATCTTATTGTTTGTTTTGTACAAATGTATTAACCATAGTATTTAAACTAAATGTAGTTCATGGTTTGTTGAGACTTATGACAGATGAATTTCATCCTTTTAAGCTGTAATAGTATAAATAAAAGGCCTTATGATTTGTAATAAGCATATTTCACTGCAAGCAAAAATAGATTATTTTGGAAAACAAAGTTTTTGTGCAATTCATTTTCAGATTCTGCACTTACTGTAATCCTTGTTATCCTTCACATGTTCAGAAATGGTACGGTATGCTGTGGAGTGAGGGGCAACTCATTATATGGATTGGTCCAGGAATTAGCTTCCTTGAACATGTCCTGTTCATAATGAGATTAACGACTTCAACAGATTAACTTGACTTTACAAATTAATATGTTAGGGGTCGTCCTGAAATCATAAACGAAATTATCATCTTAGTTTTTTTTTTTATGATAATATCAAACCTAAATAGCACATTATGTGACATAAAAGTCATTTCAGAAATATAAATTAGTTCAAAATGATGGGGTTGAAATGTAGGTGACCGAGTGCAGAAGACTGTTGAATTCAACACCTATTCATGAGAAATGTGGCAGAATCAATAGCCTTGCTATTTATAACCAGAATATAAACTCAGTGCAGAGTTTGAATATAATTTTATTCCTTAAGGTCAATTTCCTTTGATTTCTTCTTGAAGTTTAGCTGTACATCCATTAACATATTTACTATTAGATAATTCTGTTGCAAATTTCTGTAACAATAGAGACAGTAGCTGATCATCTATTAACAGTCATACTCTGTGCTGAAACTTCTATTCTCATTGTTTGCCTCAATCCATGTAGTTTCTCATTGATACCTGCAAACTGCAGCCATCACTCTTTCCAATTACTTTGACTTACTTTAGTTGGGATGGGATCTTTTCTTAGGGAATACCTTTTTTCCACTCTGGAGATGAGATTCTTCGCTCAAAATCTCTTGATCGTGATTCATACAACTCTGGTGATTGGTTCAACAGGTCCACTATGATTCTCATCCTCAACTTCTTTTTTAATAGTAATTGTTATCCAAGATTATTGAACAGTATTTGTTTCTTATGACTTGTAAATGGGTATCTGATCTTCTTCATGATAATAAAACAACGGAGGTCATAACTTGGGATCTTTACGTGATCATTATGAATTGTTCCTTTATCTTTGGTAATGGTTGTGGACTCAATTCCAGAAGTAATATGTTTCAAATTTGATGATTGCTCTTTCATGGTTTTTAGGCTTGACTTTACTTACAATTCTAACAATTGGGGCGTCGGCCTTCCTCCAAAGGAGAAGAATGAAAAGAACTGGCCACTGTAAGCAGTCACTTATGTCTAATCTATGTTTGATATTGTATTTGTTTTGTTTTAGTGCTAATTATTAAGCGAAAACATATATAATCATTTCATTGAGGTCTCAGTTTTTGTAGCTTTCAACAGTGCCCATTTAATAAAGAAGTTGTTATTCGGAATTTCTGATGCAGAGAGCTATTGTTAATAGTTTATTGGATATCATTCTTCCCTCTGTAACGTCTGTTATGATATTTACTGCTAATCTTGTTTTTTTTTTCCCATTTCTAGAATTAAACCTAGATTAGCAGATCCATCCTTCAAGCCTCAGCGGGGTCACATTCTTGCTGCTGTGGACAATTTTTTAAACCTGTTGCGCATAAGATACTCTTCACCACTTTTCCGGTTGAGGACAGCAAATGCTATACAGGTGATATGTCATATCTTTTTCAGGAAAACGGCTTTGTTTCATCAGAGCAATGTTACTTCCAAATTCTAGACTTGATAAAGCACACCTTTTCAGGAAAGGGTACATTTCCACAACACTGGACCATCGGGGGCCCCTGGTGTGATAGTCATGAGCATTCAAGATGGTCAGGAAGGCGTCCCAGGGTTATCTCAACTGGATCCCACGTGGGTATAAATAAATCGTGTTTTATTTTTCTTTTCTGGTCTGAATAATATAATTAACAAAGTAATTGTTGCCTTTTGTTCTTCACAGGTACTCGTACATTGTGGTTATCATCAATGCATGTCCGACTAAGGTGTCATTTGCTTGCCCTGCACTGCAGGCAAGAACTCTTAAATTGCATCCAGTTCAGGTAACATATCATCTGATGTTGAGACAGAATTACTTCCCGATGGCTTGTCATTTTATGTTCTTGTAGAGGCATGCACTGTCTGCATTGGTGAAAGTTGTTTAAAGGCTATTGCAAATATTGAAAGGGGATTAACTAGCTGAAGTTTATGCCATAGCACTATGTTTTCTTCACCATAGTATCACATGGTAATAATTCAAATAACTGAGTTGCAATTGTTGCTATATTTATGTTTTTTTATCTTTTAGAACTTCTGAACATTTTTAGCATCAAGGTTCTCTGGAATTGTGTACTATATCCTTAAGATTAATTATGTTCGTATGGAATCGCATTTCATATTTTTAACCGTCATTTCTTTAAGGGTGGGTCTTGGTCACTGATGTATAGTACCTTGAAGTTTCTTTCTAATGCATCTTACCCAATGTAACTATTTGGAGCTTTTAACAATCGTTAGCACTAATGGCTATTCTGTATTGGAAACTTGGTGCAGGCAATGTCGACTGATGAACTGGTCAAGAGTTCAACATATGAAGCATCTTCTGGGTGCTTAACTGTGCCCCCAAGGACAACAGTTGTTTTTGTTGAGCCTCGTGAGGTTTGAGTAGCTCTGATGTCAGATGAATGTTGCTGTTGACTCTGCATTTCATTTGTTAAAAGGTACAAAATAAAAATTCTGTGTCTATCAGTTCATTCCGATTCCACAACACCGACCTTAAGACAAATCTGAAAAGTAGTTTTTCTCAATGTGGAGCTGTTCTCGAGGAGAGTGAAGCACCCCCCCAGTAATGTTTTGGTTGCATTTGTGGAATGTTTGTCTGTCAACTTTTTAGTCACATATGATCATTCCAAGATAGCACCATATTTAATAAGAAGCTGTGTAGAATAGACTTATAGACCTCGAAAGCACAAGTAAGAGTTTAACCTTTCTTTTTGCCGTATAGTAGATCTCAAAAGGGTTTTCTAAGTTTATGCTCTTGTGAAGATTAACGCCAAATTGTGTTTTTTTCTAACTCAATTTTTTTTTTTGTCGTTTGTGATGTGAACCAGTGTGTTGTCAATATGGCATAGAGGATTTTCTGTTTCCAAGGCCGATTACGAATGTTGGTGATGTTGATCGTTTTACTAGGAGCAAACCATTTACTGTCTCTCAAAACAAAAATGTTAAATTTATGTTAGTTGATTTGACAAACTTTAATAACTTTGAGATATGATAGTCTTTTAAATAGTGTGACTAGTACATATGTTTCATTATCGGAAGTATTTTAGGGTGGGGGGCTAAAAGAAGCATGATGCCAATAATTCAAGTAGTGTGCAAGTAATTATTTGATCATTTGTGGGTGTTGTACCCCCCATAATGAATTTACAAATGATAACCACGATTGTTCGTTGCTGTTGGGTGAGTCGGACATGAATAGTTACTTCACAAGCAGAGGCTGGACCAGATGCATTCAAATTAGTTCGTAACTCATCTTATCTAATCATTATAATTTTTTCAAATTTCAATACAAAATAAAATAAATAATTTAATTTTTTGAAATTTTAAAATAAAAATAATATTAAAAAATATATTCTAACAATATTTTATTTAATTTTTTATTTTTAATTTCAACTCATGTAATCTGTAAAAACAAACGGGACTAATTAATACAACCATAATCGGAATTCAATTTCTCATAACAGTTGTGTACTTATTGCCACTACCCTACGAGACCGAACCCACCAAGTTGCACGTTTGATGGAGAGCTAAACGCATTAATTGAGTGATTTCGTTTTCACCCCTAATTTCATATTGAAATAATAAGTTGATTTAGGAACATCACTTCTATCAGGGATTTAGGTTCTTAAGAGTTCAATCAAAAGGTCAAGAGCCGGAGAGAGATGGGTACATAAAGAGAACTCTAGTATCTACATTATTTATAGTTATTCGGGTGAATTTTTTTGACAGTATTAAATGTTCAATAAATATTATAAAACTAATTTTATGTGTTTATCACTCTCACTCTAACCCAAGTTCTTGACCGAACTCTTTGGGAGCTCAATTATGCCAGCCATGTTGACATTTTCAGTCACTAGATTCATATCGTGCGTAAAACTTCACACTCTAAGATCTCAGGATTTAAAAATGAACCATAGACCAGATTTAAGAACAACCAAACAAACAATAGTTCCTTCTAGAAAAGAGAGTGGCTGGTCCGCCGCCTAGAAGCAACTGCCAGTGAGCTAGCCATGTGGTGGCAGTGTCAGTGCACGGGCCATGCAAGAGGTGGAGATCTCCCCATGCCATCTTGCAGCCTTCCCGGTAGAGGCAAGATCAAGATGCAATGAATGTACGTAGCACTCTTATTATTGGTATAATATTAATTTTATTTCCCTTCTTAGTAGGCACAGAAACTTCACCACCAAGTCAGTTCAGGCATGTTGTAAGGGTACTGCCTCTTTTTTATTATTTTATTGTTTTTTTTTTCAATACCAGATTTTAAA
The DNA here is from genome assembly GCA_003123785.1 of Pterocarya stenoptera. Classification (NCBI taxonomy): domain Eukaryota; kingdom Viridiplantae; phylum Streptophyta; class Magnoliopsida; order Fagales; family Juglandaceae; genus Pterocarya; species Pterocarya stenoptera. The sequence goes on along the minus strand of QEOT01008217.1, from coordinate 49,724 downwards.
AAAAAAAAATGATATTTGCATTTGTGAAATACGCAAGCACAGTACAATTATTATTTTTTAATACGAAATCCACATAAAAAGAGTTATTTTTTAATAGTAAACTTTACTCTTTTTCAAAACGATTATGTATCATTTACTCACTATACGACTATACATAGCATTATTATTATTTTTTTATATCATTATACGTCTGTTGCTATTATTATTTTTCTGTTAAATTCACTTGCAAGTCATCTCTCACGTCCGTACCTTGCATCGCTGTTGCATGCACCCTTACTTTCGGTCAACTTTTAAAACTTTTTCAGTATTTCAAAATTTATAAAAAAATAAAAATAAAAAAATAGCACAAATAAAGAGCATCGAGTACCCACTAACCAACAAAAAAAAAGAGAGTACCCACTAACCAATCTACAGAGCATTGGTACATCTACTCCACTCCATAATTCTTAAACCTTTAAAAAATATACATGTATATATTAAAAATATGTGAACTCCTTAGTCCTTAGTGACGTTGTCAACGATGTCAAGGGCTTCTATAATCTTATCTGTTTTCTTTTTTTAATATAATTTAAATATAAAAATTTTAAATTAATTATTACAATTTTATTAATCTATGAAATAAAAAATAAAAAACAATTTAATCTTTTTAAATTTCTAAATAAAAATAATATTATAAAATAATATTTTAACTTTATAATATTTTTTATTCAACTATTTCTCTCTCATTTTTCAAAATTCAAAAAATAATCAACTATCTCATTATTATTTATAAACTATTTTATAACTATTAACAAAATTCTCATCTTATTTCCATCTTCAACTGAGCCTATGTACTACTGTTTTATATAAGAAGTGGGTAGGATCTTAATTCATGGGGAATGGCGGCCATACCTAAAATAGATCATATCCGTTAGATCTAATATTTGATAAACAATAAAAGTGAAAGTCATTATATATATATGAGGTACTACAGGTTGCTCTTTTGATATATATTAGCATTATTATTAATTAAAAGTAAAAAAAAAAATCTCTACAAAAAGGCGATCCTAACCTAAATGGGTACTATATACTCTCAAGTACCTTAACGAAGTGTGGTGGATGCGATTTACATTTAAATACTAATAAATATGATTATTAATTAATTTTATGAGTAATGACCACTTAGAAATTAATTAATAAATAAATGTATATGCCAACAAATTTTATTTATTTATTTATTTTTTGCAGCTACGTACGTACGTTTCACCTTAAATTGATGATGGATCGGTTTAAATTAAGGGGGGGGGTTTTGTGTTTGCTTAGTTGCAACAAACATGCGTACAGGTATTGAGTGGCTCAGAAGCTACTGAATCTCCCCATCTCTCTCTATCTCTAAGTTGGCGTACAAAGAGAGTATTAATCAAAAAGAGTATATTAATACTAATTTTTCCACACTTCCATTAATTAAAAACTAATTATATATATATTTATATGCTTGTCTTGTGTTGAAGGAAGAGATCGATCGAGGTGGCTGGCCTAGCCAGAAGGGTTAGAAATTAAGAAACTGAGGAGGAGAGGAACCCATGACTAAAGAGTAGTATAGTACCCCTAGCTAGCTAATTAGAGATCCTTTGCTTCCCAAAATCATTACTTATTGTTAATTTTTGGATCTTGTAACGTGCCGGACACAACTCCATCCTGACGCTAATAATACTTTGATGTTGATCACGCCAAGAACTTGCATGCATGCCCTCCTTAACCCGCCCACTCCCCAACCCCATTGACTCACTACCTTAAAATATGACCCACAAACCGCCAATAATATGCATGCATCATGCCACGGTCATGTGTTTAATTCGTTATAAATAAAATGTATTAAAAAAAATAAAAATTTATAGGGGACCCAATTACATGTATTTGCATGAGGATCAAGTGCTACTTATATATATATGTTAGGTAAAATGGAATTTTCTACATTGATTATATTTTAAAAGTAAAGTATGAGGTAAACATAAATCGAATGAATTAAACGTATCACCTATAGTTTAGTATTGCTACGATTTTAACTGGTATACTAAAGTCATGCATGATAATACATAACGTCAATGTGAAACAATGAAATTCGTATCTTTTTCTGCCTTTTGACTAATATTATAAAGAAAATCTATAAATTAATTATTGTTTACTTTTACACTCTACACCTATAATTTTTTTTTATAAGATGTGAGGTGTGAGGTAGTGAATTGTGACTAATAAAAAGAATATTTCATTTTTCTAAATGGAAGCTAATTTTCTCTAAGCAAATTCATTAAACTTCAACTCAGCAGCTAGCGTACGTTGAAAATTGTGCTTAATGTTGCCAAAAAACTGTTGAATATTTTGGCGGGGTTCCTATTTTTCTACTAATTGAGCGATCATCTTTTTTTTTTTTCCCCTCCTTACCGTCTTTTATGTTGAAAAAGCGAACTTTCATTTATCATGTAGTTAAGGTGGTAAACAGTTAAGTGAATAGCACTATTTCTTCATTTCACATAAATGCAGGAGGCCACATGATCTACAAGAACCTGCAATTTTTAGTGGCTTTGTTTTGCATTTTCTCGAATACTTTTATTGTCATGTCAATCATCGGCACACTCTCACTCATATTATATATACAGTCCAATCAAATGAACCTCAATTGATTAGATCATATCTTGTTATCTAAGAGGTGACAGTACAATAACTCGTGAAATTATTAATTAGATTGGATGGGTGGGTCAACAGCACGTACATGAACTGTATAATTAGATGAACTGCTATATATTAATATAATTACAGTGATCAGAATTAAGTCGATAATCCCAGTTTGTCAGTTTTTTTCCCCTTAAATCCAAGAAATTATAGAATTAATTCTGCGGATGCTATTTTTTTTTAAATAATTTGCTCCAAAAATGCCAGTTTTAAAAATAAATTTGCTTTAGCAGCACTTATATTTTACATTGTTAAAAAAAAAAAAAAAACTGAGACCGAAAGGAAAGGCATGGAGCAGCGCAGATTCCGGGGTTCGAAGCTTGCACTCCAATCATCTCTATTTCTTGCTTGCATGCTTGCCTTCACATCTCCACCCCTCATACCTGCAGCCTGCTGGCAATATGTCCCACTGAGATCATTCACTCACTCTCCATATATCCCTCTAAAAATAGGTATATCTCTCTGTGATTTGCACCATCTTTTCTTTGTATTAGACGTGCGAATAAGTTATAAACTCATGATCTAGGACTGTTACTGACATGTGTCTTTAATATATATTACTTCTGTTATTCTCAGGTTCCAACCAAAAACAAAAACACACTGATCTCCTGGCTTCGAGTTCTGGGAGCTGTTTGTTTGTTTGTTTTTTTAATGTTTACTCTGTTTAGGAGGGACAAAATTAAAAAAGGCTGGCTAGCTCGTGGAAAGTTAACCTCACGTTAGAAATTGGCAGCATGTGCAACTCTATCTATCTCAAAACTTGGTTTATCTTCATTAGTACGCGGGTAACTAGTGACTACGTACGTGATTAATGAATAATTAATTAATGGCATTATATTATATAATTAGGAGCTAGACCGATCATGATCTATAGGAAGGGTGCCCCAAAACCAGCTTGTTGGGGGGTGGAATTATTATTTTTTTAAGGACAATTAAATTATATTATATGGTGCAAAGTAAGCTTAATTAATTAGGTGGGGGTTGTTTTCAAATGGTGAAGTGCGTTGGCGAAGTGTGAGAAAGAGAGTGTGAGACGGAGTATTATACCTTTAGGCTTTTAACTAATTACAACCTCTCCCATCCAAACTGTCTCTCCCATTAGCTAATTTTAGCTACTTTTAGTTGAACTTGTTCGTTCCATTTCGATTTTGTGTAAATCTCTCTCCCTTTCACTCCAATTCCAAAGTTTCCACCTCCAATTAATTAGACTTTCTAGTATAAAAATATACACACACATACGAAATATCACAGCTTCTAGAGGCCACAAACCCAAGAAAGATTACGAGTCTTTAATTCGCTGTTACTCTTAATTAATTCTATCCATGGCTGCCCTTCTCACTCCCAAACCTTCCTTCACTATATAACATTAATATTATTATATATATTATTATACATACATACACAGCCCAGCCAGTACTCTCTCTTATTCCCTCTTGCTTCCTCCGTACCTCCAAAACCTCTCTTTCCTCCTCTCTTTGAGGTTAGCTCTCTCTTCTCTTCGTGGTTGTGGAGGAGCATGGAGGCTGCTCAAGAGGAAGCCATCCTGAGGTCTAAGGAGAATAATACCCACGTCGTGATCAAAGGGAAGCGCACCAAGCGCCAAAGGCCTCAATCCCCTATTCCCTTTCCCACGGTCACTGACAATTCACCCAGTCATGTAGACGCAGATGGAGAAGGATGCAGCGGCGGAGGCGGAGGCGGCGGCGGTTGCGATGGTGGTGATCAAAGTAATGATATCGCTAATGACAATACGACCAGCTTCTCTCCTGCCACTTCGGCTGAAATACTACAAGAGAGCACCGAGGAAGAAGAGGACATGGCCAATTGCCTTATCCTTCTTGCTCAAGGCCAATCCCGGGAGTCCCCGAAACAAGTCGAAGAAGATCACGCTGATGGAGGTGGCGGTGTTTATAAGTTTAACAGTCGAAGATTCTTAGAGGCGGCAGCCACCGGCACGGGCAAGGCCGGGTATTATGTTTACCAGTGCAAGACTTGTAACAGGACCTTCCCTTCCTTCCAAGCGCTAGGTGGGCACAGGGCTAGTCACAAGAAGCCTAAGGCCGCCATGTCCGCCGAGGAAAAGTCATCGAAGCAATTCTTGTTATCCTCAGATGAAGAAGAAACACAGTTCAAGAAGAATGATCATCTCTCTTCTATATCTTTCCAATCCAGTAGTAGAGGTTTGTGCGGTAATAACAGGTCTAACAAGGTTCACGAGTGCTCGATTTGCGGGGCGGAATTCACGTCCGGGCAGGCCTTAGGTGGCCATATGAGACGGCACAGGGCACCTATTATTGGTAACAAATTCAATAGCACTTTGACCTTGACTCCTCCACCAATGGCGCCCTTGGACCCAGATCAGGAACCCAAGAAGCCAAGACGTACGGTGCTATCGTTGAATTTGGATCTCAACCTTCCGGCCGCCCCAGAAGATGATCACCGGGAACCCAAATTCCCATTTGCAACAAAGCAGCAGCAGCAACAACAACAACAAAAACAGCAGCAACCACCTCTTGTCTTCTCCGCCAGGACTTTGGTGGACTGTCACTACTAAAAAGGGTCAGACTTTTTAATTGTTTCACCGTTTATCTTCCACAAAATTGACCTCGAAGCTAATTTGAGGCGAATTGCCTTAGTTGTTTTTCTATTATCCTTTGCTCCTGATATTTACCATTCATCAGAAACCATAAGATTCTTTCAATTATTTTTTCGTCTTAGGCAATTGTTTCATGGACAAGTTAAAATTCTTCGTTTCAGATCAGCAAAGCTGTGTTCTGAAAGGACTGTAATTCATGAAAAGTGCATGATCGGCGCCTTTTTCCTCTTCTTTTGATTGGTTTTTTTCTCTTTTTCAGTGGGAAGGAATGTGATAAACACTTTTAGAGAACGAAAAAAATTAAAAGGTGTTCGGTTTGGGTGTCAACACTCACCACCTCAACCAACAAGTCATGGTTTAGGTTTCATTGTTTCAATTACAAGAAAGCCTCTCTCTCTCTGTGTGGCATCACATATATTAGCCAGTGACAAGAATAGAATAAAAGGAAGAGAAAGCCAGTAAGTAACTGCAATTCCCACATGAATCCACTTATTGCCCTTTCCTTTTTTCTCTTTCCATAACAAAGTGATACTAAAGAAATGCTCTTTTTTTAAAAAAAAAAAAGAAATGCTCTTATCTACCTATTTTTGTTCTTTTCTTTGTTTGGTCCACCTCTCTGTTAGTTAACACCCTACTCATTTACACCTAAGCAACCCTCTGCTGTCATCCAGACCCACAAACTTTTAAATTTCTCCCATGGCTTCTGGATCTTCCCATGCCACTTGATTCAACTACTGACTTTTAGAGTACGTGAAGTTAGGTTAAATCAAATCATTTTTAATGAAGTAAGTGGGATTTCAAGTGTTGTTTTGAAACTAAGCTACGATCAGATATGCCGATGAGTAGAAAAACTATACGGCCTTGTTTACATTAGAACTTATCTTAATTCATCTCATCTTATCATTACAATTTTTTTAAATTTTTACACAAAATATAAAAATTCAACTTTTTTAAATTTTAAAATAATAATAATATTAAAAATAATATTCTAATAATATTTTATTCAACTTATCTAAAACAATCCAAACGTTAAAAGGGCAACTAAGTTGGGCAGAGGGACCAGCGTGGTTCACATTTAACAGGTACAGATGATGCTAATTTGTACGGATAGAATTTGTTGTAAGAGCATTTAGCACAAACCAGGGAATAATATGTCTTTCATGAGATAAGTAATACTCTCGTCCCTGCTTTGTGGCATTGCTAATCCTCATTATCAGCTAATTTAGCTCATGTTCTTGAGTAAGTTTAGGGAGTAATGGTACGTACAATCGTAGAGTGCGCAAGTATCATGCAATCATTTTAAAAAATAGTATGATCTATTATTAAAAAATTAGTTTTTTTTTTTTTATGTGAATTTCGTATTTATTCATTTTTTTCAAATGGAGTGTGCGGCGCTTGCATACTCCACGATTACAAATATCAAGTTTAGGTGTCTGTCTACCTCCCAAGAGAGAGAGAGAGAGAGAGAGAGGCAATTTGAGAGGTTACCAATGACTGTGCCCTGTTGAGCAGTGTGCTAATTTGGGAGTTTGGCCTATTCATTGAGATAAAAAGGAAATGCAAACTTGTGAGGTTACAGATGAAAGTGCCAAGTTAGGCAATCATGATGGTAGTGTACATAAGGATACATTAATTTCTTTGTAATCCAATACCATACGCTTAAATTATGAGAAGAATGTATGGAAAGGTTGATGAGTATACTAATTAACCCTGCAAGATTTGACTTATTATGACGACAGTATGTCCTTGTTCTAGCTATTATTTTTGGCATTCTCCATAGTTGGTTCCAACATGTTCTCCCAAAAAACTAGAATCTCGCAAAGAAATGCCTCAATTCCTACAACTGTAAACTTCTGCTTTTTCTTTTCCTGTACAAGTTACCAAATTGGGAAAACTAGAGAAGTGACAGATCTGGACACGCAGATGCACAGAACCCAAAAGAAAACTGAAAAAGAAAAAATATTATCGTATTTTCGAGACGTCTTTTTGGAGGATTTCTAAAAAGGCGATAGTATTCTAATTTTATTAAATATTTTTGACTTTTCGAAACATTATAATATATGTTAGGAGACAAACTTGGATCCACTTTTTCATATATATATATATATGTATGTATTAAAAAGCATTAATTTGATCGATCAAACTCTAATATTAGATGTTATATATTTGTAACAATTATCCAACATGCATGCATGGGCTATGACATCTCACACTGTTTGAATTAGCTAATTCCCAGAGTTTGTAATGTGCAAGTGAGGTTAATTGGTTGCCTAAACAATCACATATATAGCACATTAACAGTAGTACTACTACAATCTCAAGCTCGATTCTTAATTACTCAGATTTCCCCTCATAATTAATTAACTGCGTGGAGGAATTGCATGAAAGATGAAATTCGTACGTACGATTAATGTATATCGAGCATATCAAAATCAAGGTGGAAATTGTTAAGATCAGGGATATCCCTCTTATAAACATTATTAATCAAGGCAATCAGGGCAACGCATTGCATGTTGTTCACGCCTCCATAACGTACATGATCATGTATTCGTTTTGGCGTGTTTAATCAATTTTAGTATATATACCATTCCCGACAACGACACGATCGATGTTACGAAATTTTAGACTCTTACGTATTCTATCAGCAGTTTGATTCGAAGGTGAAATTTGGAATATTATTTTTTGCCATTTATTTTTGGTCAAGTCTTAATTAATTCCCATATCCAAAACCCCAAATTAATGTTTTAAGCCATAATTAAAAAAGAATAATAATTTTACTAACAATTTTATGAATCTCCAACTTTGAAATTTTAATGTTATTTTTTATTATAAATTTTATTATTTTTAATCATATTTATTGATGTGATGTATTTAAATAGCTACTATGTATATAAAGTTATTTAAATTGTGTCTCGTAAGCACAAGCGGGTGATTAAAAGCAACAAATATTTTACCTAGTTTGTTTTCGGAGATAAGATAAGATAAGATAAAATAAGTTAAGATTAAAGTTAAAAAATTAAATAAAGTATTGTTATAATATATTTTTTAATATTATTTTTATTTTAGAATTTAAAAAAGTTAAATTTTTTAGTTTCTTTTGTATTGAGATTTGAGAAAGTTGTAATGATTAGATGATATGAGATGAGATAGATTTGAAAAAGTTGAATTGTTTATTTTATTTTGTATTGAAATTTGAAAAAGTTGTAATGATAAGATGAGATGAGATATTTCCTGAAAACAAACTAGGCCGAAGATAAAAAGTAATTACATGCTGATCTTAAAATAATACGCTAAATTCAAGGTACATTAATATCTACTTACTATGGATCAGTACTCTTTGAGTTCCACTCTTTTCATTAATATTAATATCTAACCAACTCTTTAGTTTCATTCTTATACATATATATTTTTTAGCAAGTAAAATATTAATAGATAAACTAGCGGATTACAGGAAACAAGTTCTATTGAGGTGGGAGTCCCCTACAGTCTTTCCAAAGCCGATAGATACATCACAAAAAAAGAGAAAAAAGAAAAAAAAAAAAGATCTAGATTCAAAAGTTTGGCTCCCACCTATTTCCCACCGAAAAGCCGCTTGAAGCAATTTTAATATAGTCTGATAAATAGACAATAAAACTGCGACTAGAAATCGCAGTGAAGGGTTGTGTGCTGCATCTTGTTTGTCTGGACTACCTTGAAGAGACTTTCACGCCCACTTTCACTTGATCATTGGTTAAGGAAAGCAAGAACATAGAGTAGCAACTGGAAACACTGTCAAATCGTCGGCGAAGGGCCGTCACTGGTTGTGGAAGTCGGATCTGGAAGATCTTATGCCTCTGATCCCAACAGTGCCGTGCGTGGCAGCAAGAAGCTCTCCAAGGCGCAGCGGCGCATGACATGTACGCACCGCACTATTGGACGAATTTCTTCTGTCTTCTGGTAGATCGGCGTTTGGAGAGGCTGATGGACGGGCGTGTGTCGGCCCTAGATCGTCGGAAAGCAGCAAATCAACATGTTTCGATGCTAACAAGTTAAAACTAAAAGACAAAATAGGAAGAAACAAAGCTAAATGAAAGTTGGCGAGGGGAGGAGGTGGGTGGAGCTGACCTCCTCCCGGTGAACGGAGTAGGCTCCTGGGTGAGATGATGGAAGAGCTTTCGGCTGGAGAGAGATAACCAAAAAACTTTTTTTTTTCAATATTCTTATAATATATATGCATGAGTCGTGTCTTGAAATTACTGTTGATCAGGATGCACCTTGTTTAATTCTTAACAATCCTTTCAGTTTTCAGTCAGATCTATATATATATAGCTGCTGCTTCATACTATATATACTGTGCATCTTATATCGATCATATATATAGCTGTTTCATTTATTCTGCATGTAATAGAAGTCATTTGATTTTAATTAACTATTCGTTGACAGGAAGAGGGAATTAATTTAGGCCTGCTTGTGGTCCTCTCTTAGCTGGCAAAATTTCGCAACTTTGTAATTAAATACTATAATTACCTTTTAACTGATCGGACCAATTTTCAAATATTTAAATAAATTTATTTATAATATTGAATAAACTAATCCTAATCATATTTTCTAATTTAAGTACTTAAATTATCCTAGAAAAAAATTAAGATGGGTTGAGTTGGATTATAAATAGTAGTATTTTATGTATCTCATTGAGATGGCCTGATTTAACTAGGTTGTATGGTTTAATTTTTTAAGTTGAAATGTATAAAGTAGGTTGTGATGAGTTTAACTTTTTTATAAGAAGTTGAAAAAGTATTGGATTCCATCAATAATTAGTTTGAAATGAGTTAAGATGAGTTGAATTTAGTTCAACAACCAGACACAATCTAAGTTTATGATATTACAAAGAGCGCACTTTGAAAATTAAAATTGGGTAATTAATTGCATTAATATTATCATGCCTAGCTCGTGCGATCAATACATTGTTTTCAAGAAAGAAAGAGTAGTTGATGATCATGACAATATTACAACCAATTAAGTTCACTTAGTTTTTCGAATCATGTGAAGAAGTACATCATCTCTTACTGGCTACTGTATGTTGATCATGAATATGTAGAGGAGTACTGTAACAAGAAAAATTACGGCGCTGTGAAACCTGCATGCCAAGTACAAGCAATAAGAGAGAGATCAAAGACGATAGTTAAATGAAAAGGACAGTAAGTTAATGTAAGACTGCATAAAACACATCGATAGAGATGTTTATATAAGCACTACTACTGGTTCAACATATATATATATATATATATATATATTGTATTACCATGCTATTTGTATTTGTGTAGACGGTGCTGTACTAGCCGACCCTGCGGGTGTAGGGGCCGGTGCTATCCTTTCCAACTTTCCTGCAGCAAACAACAAGAAGAAACAAAATAAAGCTAGATAGCATTACATAATTTGGACAAAACAGATATAAAAATACAGAATTGAGAGAGAGAGAGAGAGAGAGAGTAAAATAAATAAAGCATGGGGAGGCAGCAGTTACCACAAAGAAGAATGTTATCCGGTGGCGGGCGCTCCTTGGCAGGGTCAGGATCAGCATCGAAAACTCTTAGGTAGAGTTCTTGGCCTAGGTACCAATTTTTCAAGAGTTGTGATCTCAAGTTCCACGTCCCTGGGTTGTCAAGATATGCATAAACTGCACTCCATCTTCTTGGATACACCTAAACGTTTCAACATATATATCTGATCTTGTCATAAATCCTAATGCTCAAGCCATCATTAACTAGTTCTTTTTATTATTATTATTACCTTGGTTTTTTCAGTAGATTAATTATTATTTTCACTCATATTATATATAGAGACAATCACTCATTTATATTTTAGTACTTCAAGCGATACTAAGTTAATTCTGATCGAAGATTTGGTTGCTACTCTTCTTTTTAATTACGTACCCTGAAAAGGAGGGAAAAACGACTACAAATTAATTTAAACTAGAAAGAGAGAGTGAGAGAGAACCTGAACGGTTGAACGAACGACAGGGTCGAAAAGATTGTATCTACCGCGAGACTTAGGCGACCATTCTCCTTCGCCAAAGCTACATCAGATCATTCAAAGAACAAATTAGCACGTAAAGCAAAGCACTATATATATAGCATGAGATGGTCATTTAAACGAGCGCACAATCAATAAACGACTAACGTATATACAGCTCTCTGGTACATTGTTCGTGTCATGCATGCGAACGTACGTAAAGGCCGGTCGTATGATCGATTCAATCATCAGTGACGAGGTAGAATGCTTACCCAACAACGTAAAAGCCGAAACCATCAAGATGCCAAGCATTCATGGCGTCTAGATCATTCTTAAACACCAGTTCTATCCAACCTTTGTGCTTCCCACTTGCAAAAAAAACTCCCATGGATTCAAGATTGGTAGAATTAGTTGAAAAGTCGTCGAGTACGTAAACCCCAGACCCATTGAGGAAGTGATCGGCCAATTTGAGTGGCGTATCGGGTGTCAGGTAGGAGATATTGTTAACGGTGTAGCGAGGAGCACCGTCAATCTCTGCAGTTGATGCACGTAGAACGAAGGTCTGCGATAGAGTTACATTTGTTACGTTGAAAGTTCCTTGTGGGTTAGGCCTCGCTGCGCCTGTGGTCATGTTCCATCTTCACGTGGAAAATAAAAATAAAAATATTAATAATATTAGAGGAGATTATAACTGATAAGTTACGTACCAAAATGAAAACAATTACAAATTTAAATTGATTGATATTTAATATTCAATCAATATTCTAAAACGTACCTTTTCGTTTAATTATAGACATGTTTCATGCATTTCATTATTTCTCAAAACAAGAGTCCTATTTTCATATATAATTAAGAAAAAAATGTTACCTAATGGATTTAGCTTGATTGATGGAGAAATGAAGATCGAATGGATCAGGGCCACTTGGAAGAGGCCCACTTGCAGGTGTGGTAGAGCTAGCATAATGTAGCACACCAACGGCCACAACCCCGTTTGATCCTTTGGCATCATACTCTTTAGGAGTTGCCACAATGTAATAATCTGCGGGGCTTCCATCGGCCGTGACAAGAACAGAGTAGGACTGTCCAACATGCACGTCCAGAGAATCCAACGTTATCTGTTTGGTGTATGATCCTTCTGTTTCAACCAGCACCATTCGATGATTTTGAATCCTGAAATTTAAACTCCACGCGATTCCCACATTCGATATCCTAAACCTGTAAGTCTTCCCTGTAATATTATACCCAAAATAGAAGTTAAAAACTACGCAGAATAGCCCATTAATTTGACTATAAAAGCTCAGTTCAATGGCGCATTCACTTTCCTTTAATCTGTACCTTGTGTGACAGTAAAAGATTCATGGGTTGGTGCAAGAGGGTCCAAATATGAACCTTTGCCATTCATCAGCATCCTATCAGGGGGACTCTCATAGGCCACAAGATTGGTCTTCATCATGGACCTCACATCCTGTTACATTTTCTTTTTTTAACCGGGTTTATCGTTCAATATCTGAAGAGAATTATATAGGAACATGTATCCGGCAATAAACTTGGAAATCTAAAAGCGAAACTCGAGAAGCTGGTGTACTGAAGTAGTGGAGTTACCTTGAAACTTGTTTGATACCAATCACCAATGAGAACATCAAACTCAGCTTCAGGTTTGGGAAATGGTACTTGGATGACTGGGCGATTGTTAACTCGAATTGGCCCGAACCCACCTCCAGCTTTGTGGAAGTTGATGGAGGGAAAGTAGAAGAAGCTTCCGATTTGGTCCTTGGTCTGGAACACATATGTCCAGTTCTTGCCAGGTTGGATTGGGCAGTTTGTGCCAGACACTCCATCCTGCCACGAGTTCAACCTTTGTTGTATGCCGTTCCTGTACCACCACCACCACCATGACTACCATTTTTTTTCTTATATTCTTCATTTCAATATTAGAAGCCTTAACACCCTCTGTTTTTTTTTTTTTCTTTTTTATAATTACAATTGGAGATTGTATAACACACCCTGTTAACTTGGATGCATTGTCTATGTTCTTTCCTTATCGTCATATTGTATGACAAAATTATGTTCACTACTCTATCTAGTTTGGCCAATTCTTCTTTTAGGGTAACAAGAGAGGTGGCCAGAGATACGATATTCAGAGAGAGAGAGAGAGAAGGGGGGTACGTATAAATACCATGTTATCAGCAGGGGCTCATCCATATCATTGAACAGGTTGACATGGATGTTATCATTGGTCGTTGCATTGATAAGGGGTCCAGGGAACATCCCATTGATGGTAATAACCTGTATGAAGCACAGGTTTGTAATTAAGATACTGTAAAGATCAAACTAAAAACAATTTAGGGTCAGCAATTTTAGCTGAGGAGAGAGATGCAAATATCATATATGTATATACCGGTTGGTCCACAGACACTGGCTTGATTGTGGTGTTAATCGCGACATGCCATTCGAGAAAAATCTCTGCACCATTGGCTACTTGAAGGAGAAAAAGCGCAACTGCCCACACCATTAGCAATGGGCGATCACAAAGCCACGCCATTGCATGGGCTTTGTTTGTCATGTGATTATCCTGCGCCCCTCTTGCTGCCCTGCCTTAATTACACATTTAGGAGCCGGAAAATATTGTACTTCATATAGCCTTAGGTTCCCAACTTGGTTTTGATTGAGACAAAACCAAAAATAAGAAAGCAGTCAAACGTAGGTTCAGGAAGCACAAAGAGCCATGCATAAGAAGATGAATATATAGAAGAAAATGGCATAGACGTTGGTGCTACAGAAGAAATCAGCATACTTCTAATTGTCGTGACTCTTGGGGCCAATATTATTATATGGTACGGTCTAATTATATATATCCAATACTAACGTCCCGTTTGTTCCACGATTCCAAAGTTTCAAAATCATTATACGTCTTGCCTGATTTATTTATTAGTTTACTTGTAAATGGCTAGTCTGATCAATTTAATTAGAACAGTTCCTAATCAATATGAAACTCTTATTTCCAACCCATTTCTCTTTTATTTCCAACCCATTTTATTTGGAGCCCTGTTGCTGCTCCAGTTTCTTCTTCTTTCCGCTGGCCTTCTTTTTCCCGTTGCCGATAACAACCCCATTGTCATTTTGCATAAAAATATAGGTAATCTCACGGCATACAAGAATATTATTCCAGTACTTGATAGCGAATAGCTAGCTATAGGAAATTAAATTAACACCAGAAAATGCTAGATTCGATGCGACACGTACGTCTAACGTAAAGCTTAATCTTAGACTCATATGTCATATATAAGCGATATTATATTTAACTAATGAGAAATGATTTATGGAGTTTTAGGATAGACAAATTTCATGCACTTTTTTTTAAAAAATTATTAAATTTGAAATTTATACGAGAAAATCAATTTTTTGGTGGATCCAATTTTTTTTTCAAATGGAGGTATGCAAAGTTTGCACCCTCTAGAACTGTATCTAGCATTACTCTTAAGTAATTATGGAGCTCTATTTTCAACAAAACCAAAAAAAACAATCAGTCAGCAATTGTACTTAGAAGATTTGATCCATTCTATAAGTTATTAACCTAGCTTTTAGTATGGCTGTCAATTAGGCTGATCAATTGAAACAACTCGTCCGATGTATACTCTTTGATCTAGAAAACTCATCACTTGATAAGTATAGGAAGTAAAGAAATTATGGTATAGATCATTCTCATTGCTGGGTCACAATCGTTAACATGACAAAATAACGATCAGAATTAAACTTAGCAGCAGGGTACTGGGTGCCAGCCAAAAATGAGAGAACTCAATACAGTAAGGTTACAATGTCTACGTACGTAGCCATGATTGCATCGTGAATACTTTTTAGGTATGGGTCTAATATATCAAGGCCCTGACCAGGGAGCGGGAGATGGTGCACCAGCTGTAGGTGAGGGGAGAGAGGGATCGAATATACCTGTAAACAGGCAAGAAAAAAAGAGTCATTTTCGGAACAAATTTAAGTCTGTTCGGATTATTGATGTTAAAAAGCCAAAGGAGGAGGAGCTTATTAGAAATGCACTAACCACATTTGAGGAGGTTTTCAGGGGGCGGTCGCTCTTTGGCAGGATTAGGATCAGCGTCATGAACTCTCACATAGAGCTCTTGACCCAAATACCAATGTTTCAAGAGCTGTGACCTCAAATTCCACATTCCAG
The DNA here is from genome assembly GCA_003123785.1 of Pterocarya stenoptera. NCBI lineage: Eukaryota > Viridiplantae > Streptophyta > Magnoliopsida > Fagales > Juglandaceae > Pterocarya > Pterocarya stenoptera. The sequence continues at coordinate 34,242 of QEOT01008217.1, read as the reverse complement.
GGTTATCAAGGAATGCATAAACTGCAGTCCACCCTCCCGGGTACACTTGCACGGTAGAGCGGACAACAGGGTCAAAAAGGTTGTAAGTGCTGCGCAAATCTGATGTCCATTCTCCAATACCAAACCTAAGCAGACATTTCATTCAAAACATCAAACGGTAGTTTATATGGATCGAGAAGATTTATGTTTGAGATGTGTGACAGTACTTACCCAACCACATGGAACCCGTAACCATCAAAATGCCAAGAATCCATGACACTCAACGTGTTCTTAAAAACAAGCTCTATCCAGCCCTTGTGAATCCCAGTAACGACAGAAATTCCATATGCTGCATTTGCATTGACAGATCTAACAGGAAATTGATCGAGTCGGTACACATTGGACCCGTTGAGAAAGTGATCGGCTAGTTTCAGTGGGGTCTCTACAGTGTAATAGGACACATTGTTGACGACATAACGTGGTGCGCCACTAATTTCAGCCTCGGAGCTTTGGAGAACGAAGTTCTGCGACAGTGTCACATTTGATACGTTGAAGGTTCCTTGTGGGTTGGGCCTGGCAGCTCCTGCGGTCAGGTTCCACCTGCCCATGAATCAATTAGGGATGGGAGATCTTAAAATGGAGCAGTCCAAATGTTGGGTCTGTGTTAAAAGTAAGAGTGATTAAATGTACATCGTCACAATTACCTGATGGATTTAGCTTGATTCAGTGAAAAGTCCAGATCAAATGGGTCAGGTCCGCTTGGCAAAGGCCCGCTAGGTTCTGTATTAGAATTGGAATAGTGCAGCACCCCAACACCCACAAGGCTTTCATGAAGAGTGTTGTTGAGCAGCTTAGGAGCTGCCACAATGTAATAATCAGCGTCGTTTTGATCGGCTGTGACCAGAACAGAGTAGGACTGGCCAACGTGCACGTCCAAGGACTCCAATATGATCTGGTTGGTGTAAGACCCTTCTGTTTCAACCAACAACATCGTATGGTTTTGAATCCCAAAATTGAAACTCAATGTCGTTCCCACATTCGATATCCTGAACCTGTATGTCTTGCCTGCATGACATGCATTTAAAACTCAGTACATAATATTTATGAACCCTGGGGTCAACTGCCCGAGTTGTAGGGGGGCCATCTCAGTGATATGTACCATGTAACTTTGAAAATATCCGCATGGACAACATCTGTTTTCTTTTTTCGGGTACCTTTTATAACATTGAAAGATTCATGGGCTTTTGAAAATGAATGTCGATAAGGGCCTTTGCCGTTCATCAAAGTGATATCAGGGATAGCCTGAAATGCTGTTAGCTTGTTGCTCATCATCACTGATCTGACACTCTTATCAAAATTTGATTTTCCAGAAATATAAGTTATAACAATATAAAGAAACTTGACCAAAAAAATGCTCGCTTATGAAGATATTTTCAAGCCAATCACCTTGTAGTTATCATAAAACCAGTCACCAATTAGAAGATCGAATTCAGCTTCAGGCTTGGGGAAGGGAACAGCAATGACGTCACGGTTGTTGACACGGATGGGTCCAAACCCTCCGGCAGCCTTGTGGAAGTTAATGGAGGGAAAATAGAAGAAACTGCCAATCTGGTCCTTGGTTTGGAACACGTAAGTCCAGTTTGTGCCGGGTTTGATTGGGCAGTTTGTGCCGGACACCCCATCCTGCCATGAGTTTAACCTTTGCTGTATGCCATTCCTGCAACACCAATCAACGCAGGCTAGGTAAATTTGCGATATTGCTCTTTTGCCTTTTGATGCACATTGTTTTACAGAACCATGAAGCTCTAAAAATCAAAACAAGCTCGAATCTATACCATGTAAAGAGCAGAGGTTCATCCATGTTGTTAAAGACGTTTACGTGGACAAAATCGTTGGTTGTGGCATTGATAAGGGGTCCTGGGAACTTCCCATTGATAGTGATAACCTGTTCACACAAGCATTGTACTCTCATCGTTAGTCAAAAGCACGCGATACTTCACGCATACACATTTTGCACAGGTCAAAGAAAAGCAATTTTAGGTGTCACAGTTGGTCATCATACAGATTGATCTTGGGACACGGGTTGGATGGAATTGTCAAGGGCAACATTCCACTCCAGAAAGATATCAATGGCATTAGCCCTGGCAACAAAGATGGCGATCAACGTTGCATAGGCAATTAGGCCCCTGTGGTGGCTGGTTGAAGCCATTAGAATGGTGAAAGTGCAAGCAACGAGAACTTTTCCCTTTTGGCCCCAGCAGTCCCCCCCCACCAAGAGATGGGAATAGACCATATAGCCTAGATCTATATAGCAATAGTCGGCCCAAAGAGGTGAGATTTCCTAAGAAAATAAGCAAATAAAAGTTAAAACAATCAGAACAGTAAATGTCATTAGGAACAAGGCCTTGTTAGCAATGGGATCATTTCAATGAAGGCAAGCCGGCAGACAGTTGTCTAATAACACAACGTTGTTTCTTATATATCATTGGTTTGGTTTGTTCAACTATGTCGCCTGTCTAGTGCCCTTTATATGTACAGGGCCCCCCATAAAAACCCAGGCGTCCTCGTTGATTTTGACCGGGTTATATACTGTTTCTTGATGCATCCCATGATCTCTCGATTGTCCATTTGGATACCTTGTGAATGACCAAAAGTCGCTTTCTAAAACAGTTGTTTACAGAGCATATAGAAGACGACACAATTGTACAGGAGAATCGCAATTAATTGACAGTGGAGAATTCGAGGAAACTTTATGGTTCTAGATAAAGATGGTCCCGAGTTCTCTTGATGAATGACGTTCAATATGCTCAAAGATGTTGCAACCAGTTCACAATGAACAATGATAGGGACCCGGGAGTTTTGTAAATGCTGATGTGGTACTGCCACGTGCTGTCAGCATGAACAGTAATTTCCTTCATTAAAATAAAAAACAACATAAAAACAGTGTTAATGAAACGAGGAGAGTGAAATATCACAGTTTCTCGTACTGTTGGCGTCTTAAAAATAATTATAAACGACTTCACTTGTGAGAAAAATAAACAGTTTTGAGAAATAAGTGAGCGGTAATCAGAGTTTCTCGTATCTGGACATGTATACTAGAAAAAGTTCAGGAGACAACCAAAACTCCACTTCATGTATTTCATTCACATGTTTACAAGTAATCTAAATGCGTCAAAGTAAACTCAAGATCACCACCTATTTACATGAACTGCAAGATGTCACGAGACTCCCAAAAATTTTGCAAAACTATTATAGAAGTAGAAAAAAGACTAGGAAAACGCTTGCTCGTCTGATTGTGAATGTGTCTTGAGATGATGCAGTCATCTGATAGCATTCAGCCACTTCTTGAGGTCTTTTGATTTGTTGCAGCAAGTTCTAGTTGTTGTGTTGTAGCTTTATATTGCATCAATTTATATCAGGAGCAGCAACCACCAGCACTACTAGATGTTGGGTCTACCTTCTTCTGTGCTAAAATTTGTCTCTTCACAACTGCGGATCCGTTTTCCAATAAACTTGGAACCTCGAGTATCTGTAACTAAAACGGGTTAGTCTGGTTAAAATGTGTAAAGAATATAATGAGAAATAAGCCATGAAACACTTGACTTAAAAATGACAGCCAATGAAATAAATTGATGAGGATGACAAATGGATTTAAAACAATTCCAGGCAAAAAAATAGATGTCCATTTTTCATCATCAATGATCCTCTTTCTAACTAGGTTAGAGAAAATGAAAGTACGACTGTCCGACCTCAGCAGAAATCAAGTTGACATCTTTGGCTTTGGATGGCATTACCATTATTAATACTAACCTGTTTTTCTTTGTATAATAGAACATATCAGACCTAACATTTGCTTTGTCCAGCTGCATTATAAAGATACCTGATGTTTAGCGGTCAAACCAAATCGATAGGAGATTCATGGCGGTATACCAAGCTGATCTTCCCCAAGAGCTCACATCGACGTGGTAAACTTCTGGTGTCAATTAATATAACTTAGGTACATTTTCCACTAGAAATCTGTAAGCAATTCTCTTGGTCATAGAAGAATGCTTATCATTTTAGTATTTATAAGCACCACTGTGAGAAGACCCTTCAGGTTGTAAGGTAATCTTGCTGTTAGCTAGTGAATCTTGAAAACTCTTGTAGTAAGGAATCAAAAGTGTATAATGGACATAATTACTCTTTTCATTCGTTGAAAGTCGTCATTCTAGAAGTATTGCACTACATAGGCTGGATGGTTTAGATGAAATATTATCAATCAAAACAGCTCAACTCAATACACCTTAATCCCATCTAAATTGCAATCTGTTATCATCAATCAAAACAGGGCAGACTTTTGTCCTCCAATAGAATCGTGAATATTAAAAAAAAGAGAAATACTCTAGCCGCAAAGTGATTACACAAAAATAATCTCACAAACTGATGTGGCTTGATGTGATTTGTCAGATTGTAAAGTTATTTTTATTGTAAAGCATATCCGACGGATCACATAAAACCACATCAGTTTGTGGAATTATTTTTGTATAATCTCTTTGTGGTTGCATCACTCTTAAAAAAAAAAGTGGAACATTGTGTGGCACAAGCTATATTGATCCACATTGCTGTACAAGATGACAGTTAAACAATGCAAGCTTCGTTGAAATGGAATACCTTTAATGTGAGGTCTTTAAAGCATTGCTGAACATTCTCTCTAGTTTTTGCACTACATTCAAGAAAAAACCATTTATGTTCCTGGGCAAGGGCCAATCCTTCTTCTCTTGTTACAGCCCTCTCTGTCTCCTGAGAAAATGTTTCACACTATAAGACCAAGAAACCCCAGCTGCCTGGAAACATGAAGCTTATATCTGTTCTTAGATGTACTCATTTTCAATTAATATAAAAATAAATTCAGCGCTAAATACACTTTATATATAGCCACTGAACTGCTATTCACATACAAACAATTGTCTTTCAGTAGGAAAAGATGGTGTACATACAACTCACCCTATCAACCTTATTCCCCAGAAGGATTTTGAGACACTCATGATTAGTGGAGTAGAGCTGTACTTCCTTTGCCCATATGTCCAACACGTTTGTAAAGGTTTCACGCCGTGTCACATCATACACTAAAGTGAAAACATATCACAGAGGTCAGAAAAAATAAATTAAAAAATAAGACTTGGTATAGTTATGTATCGCAAGAAACAGGGGCTAACAATACTAGGTAACTGTCATGCGCCATATCTCATAACGAGAACCAAATGTCAAGGTGTTCTGAACAAAGCTGAATATCTACATGCATAATTGAGAGTACTTCGTTGGAGCAAATAGCATAAATGATTACAAGATCTTGTGCTTAAGAAATTTCAATATTTTTATTATATAAACCTACTTAACTGCCAACATAAAGTATATGTTCAAGCAATATGTTCTCACAATAAAAGTGGCATACCGAGAATAATTCCGTGGGAACCTCTGTAGTAAGAGCTTGTTAATGTTCCAAACCTTTCCTGTCCAGCTGCAAACACAACACAGATTATTAGAAAGCCAATTACAGCTAACTGACAACAGAAAAATCAAAATCAAAATTGGTATTTGTCTGAACATAGTAGGGCTGATTTTTTTCACAGCATTAAACTATATAAGAAAATAAGTATTGGCAGTGATAAAATGAAAACTGCCTTCCTTGTAGACCTATGATATATGAAAAGTTACTCCTATTTAACACTTCATCAAGTGTAGACTCTAAAGTGCACTGCAATTCACAGATTTGTGTAGATGCCCATTGGTTAGCATTTTTTCGCCATGAATTTGCAATATTTTTTTCCTAGGATATCTTTCGTGCAATATCTCTGCAAAACTTGTGAAAGCAATCAAATTTTTGTGATCATTCGGGTATTATTTCAATTAGTGATATCCTTGCTTCTTGGGCGAAATAATCAATGAGCTATAGAAGGTCTTTATGGGGAGATTGGTTAATATACGAAAAAAGACTCCATATATGCATCAAAACCAATGACTGCATCGAAGGAAGAGAGTGGTGAATTATTCCTATGAACTCTTTCACTTACAAATGTATAAACAATAAAAATCATCTAGAAAACTCCTTGGAGGAAGTTAAAATGAAGATATGATTCCAAATAGATTTAGCAAGTTACCTGTGTCCCAAATTGTAAGCTTCAATCTTTTTCCACCAATTGTGAGCAGCTTTACCTTAAAATCCACACCTGGAATTAGTTGAGAATATAATGAAGATCAATGGTGCCACATACAAAGAAAGAAAATGTTGAATGGACACGAATAGAATAGTTTATAACAGATATAAAGCCCTTCGCCAAATAAAATGGTACTCTAAGGAGTCATTCCATCCACAGAACTGAAACTAAGCAGTCAAATAAAATAAGAAATATTGTCCTCGAGCTTCCATCAAGTGCAATCTCCTATTTCTATATAGTTGCAATTCAATTCATAACACCCCTATGAATGCCCAATAACGACTATGCATACATGAGAGTCATCATGCGTCCTACACAACACAGATATTATTTTTCAATCTTGATTTAAGAAATCACCTTCTCTAACCCTTTCGTTGAAGCCACTAATTACAAAATTTTACACACTGAACACATGAAAAAATATTGTTTCTGCCGGTAAAAATTTCTCAAAAATCTTCTGAGCTGTACATGCTAAACCACTCAAAGAACCAAGAAATAAATTACAATTTGGAAAGACAATAGCTTCAATGTTTCCGAAGAGTTTATAAGTAATGTTTTTTGGCACGACTGGCTCTTGAGTTTCAAACAGAACACAAAAGAATTCATGTTGACGAGAATGTAGAGGAAGAGACAGAATGTGTACCAATGGTGGGGGACAGGTCATGAACCAAGTTGGAGATGAAACTGAGAAGAAGGCTGCTCTTGCCAACACCAGAATCACCAATCAAGAGTATCTTGAACGAGTAATCATAACTGTTATTCCTTCCTTTGGAATGAGAGCCCATCACTCTTTACACCACTCGAAAACTTTCTTTTTCTTTTCCTCTTCTCAGTTCTCTGTAAATTGTTGCATCTCATTTCTCTTCTCCATCTGAATCATTAACAAAAGACACCACCTGAAATTGGAAACACGGTTCAGAGATATCGAGGGTTCAGAACGAGAAACAAAATGCGAAATTTCTTGGGGGCAGATGAGACAGCAGTGGTGGGGTTGGCGGGTAGTGTACGTGTGAGACACTGTAGATTTTATAGTTAAACAAGCGAAAATGGCGATTCGGATCGTTCGATGCGTCCACGCGCCTTTGCAGGCGCCTTGTACCCCGAGAGCTTTGACGTTTAGTAGTTTGTACCCTCGTGCATAATTGGCACCTTCCCAGTTCACACCGCCGCTTCAGATATAATTTCTCTTCCACAGTGACTAGCTTGGAACGTTTAGGTTAATAAGCCTAATGGCCAAGCCAGCAGATGAAAGTCAATACTCTTCCATTTGCAATGCAAATGGAACTTGCTTCATGCGCCAACTTACGAAGCAATTGATTTTTTTTCTCATGGATGGGATGTAAAATTAGTACAACAAAAATACTTAAGACACAGACACAGATTCAGCGTACGACTAATGAACAGTGAGTTTACCGTTCACTAAAATGAAAAGATTATTTATGTGGCTGTCCCGTACGTGTACACGAGTCCGTATCTTTAGCCGCTTGGAAGTATAAACGAACTACCAAATTATATTTGAGAGGAGAACTGGAGCCAGGACTAGGAGGTCCAGCTCAAAGAGCCAACTCAGCCAAGCCAAAGAAAATGAGTGTTTACTTTACGCGCCTGCAATGGCAAAGCAGCAGAGGTGAGCTATGCCTTTGCGGAGTTTGTGTTCAGCAAGTAAAGTCTACTAGCAGTGCCACAGGAAGACAAGTGTTCACCATGCAACCAACACGCAACTACAGCTAGCAGGCAGCATCCAGCCATCATCTCCTTAATCCATATATAACGTTCGAATTTCGTGGAATTCCTGGAAAGTTAAGTTAAAAAACATCTGAATCCGACACGCTGGGTCCCGTCATACATTGCCGTCACTAGTCACCATACCGTAGTTAGACCAACGACCCGATCTTAAACGGATATTCTTAATTTAAAAATTATTTCCATATTTCATTTAATTGACATGTAAAAATCGGGAAAACCAAAAAAAAAAAAAAAAAAAAAAGGAANCATATATAGAGAGACAGCTCAGCTGTTTGAACTTCATTTTTGTCTTTTTTAATTAGAAGGCAAGGCAAGCCAATGTAACTTGCGTTCAAAGTTCATGAATGCAATGTAGCTATAATTGATATTTGAGGGTGGTACTTAACTTAGAAGCAAGCTGGCAGGGATCGATCAAAGAAATCAAAGTGATCTCAAGACTTGATCAGTCGTAGCATGCATGCAGTACCCGGCCTCGGCCTTTTGGATTATTCTAACTTGGAATATGCTGTTCAATGTTCATGAAAACAAAAAGGACATTATTCGATACCCTCACACATCGTTCACATGATCATGATCTTAGACTTCATCTTAGAGACCTCTTCAATGTTTTTTTTTTTTTTTTTAACCGATTATAATTAGGTAGTATATTATTTTTACGGTTGCTGACTTATATGATCAAATATAAAGGGTTTGGTACTCACACAAGTCGGTACTGTAGATCAAGAAGAAGACTGGATTAGCCGAGGATACGAATCATAAATTTGGAAGTCACCAACAATAATTTTCTTGCCTTAGGGGTCAAGAATCCGATAATAACGTACGTATCGTATAATCTTTGACATATCATTAATTGGTTCCACACATAAATCGGCCTGGCAATATCTAAGCCGTACGTCTGGTTCTTTTCAGGGTCATGCAGAAGCAATACCCAGCAAACTGATCTTTGCTGCATGCACTTTCCCAGTTTTCACTCTTTTCTGGAATGTGCACTGTCCACACGTTATGGGATGATATATATTCGGATTTCAGATGATAAAAAGGGAAGGAAATGTATATATTTTTGTGAGAAAATGACACCTGCAGCAAGTTGGGCAGGAAGAGATCATGCAATCGTAGTCATGAGTCATTTACCATATGTACAAATCTCAGTCCAAATTACTTAATTACTTTCATGACGAGCATTTGTAGTAATTAGATTAATCTACGCAACAATTACAGCAAGGATATTATTATTGTTAGACCAATTAAATTAATTCGAAGCTACTACTATTTGAGTGAAAACCAGATTAGTATTTGTTTCACACTTCCTAATTGGCTTGAAAACATTAATCTACACAACTTTGGTAGGGTAATAGTTTCAAAGATCCTAATTTTATTTCCCTCAAAAGGCAGGAATGTCAAAAATCATAGACATGTCATGATATGAGATTGCATATATATAGAAGGAAATTTTATTGAGTAATTTTTATAATTATCATCAAGTTTATTACTCAAAATTTACACATGATGACATAGCTGTCAATAGTCAATATCCAACTATATATATATATATGTATATAATTTTTTTTCCAAGGTAAATTTATTCATTCACATTTTTGGAGACAGAATATCATGAATCAAAAAGTTACCTGTAGACGACTTAAATCTATTTAGAACTTGGACTGAACTTCTTAGTCTAATTTTAAACTCAGTCTAACATCTAAATATCCAACTCTCAAATTACTAAATTCATCTCAACTCAAAACCTCTTTACATGTAAGACCCATAATATTTTTTCACTCAACACGTCTTTATTAATGGAATCTATAACTTTTTTCAACTTCTCATAAATACATCTTAACTCATCTTAACATTCAAACACATCTAAACATATCATAGATGGTTGATTGTATAATCTCAACTCATTATTATTCATAAAGAATTCAATTCAACTTAACATCAAAACGAGACCTTACGCTCATTCATTTTGATAATACTTATATTTTTTGTATTATTGCAACGCGTTTAATTAATTTTATTATTTGTTTCTCTTTTCCATATTTGGGTTGGTTGGTTGCATTTTAGATACATTAAATTTGTAGATTTGACAAAACAAAAAAATGATAAATGATAAAGGAGACAATACTCTTCACAATATTTTTTATAATTATATTTTAAAATAAGAGATATTGTTAAAAATTATTAACATCATCACTTTTTATAATTATGGATTGTAAAAAGCAGTGGAAAGAGTGTTACGTGGGTAATCGTTACTCAAAATTTATTACCAGAGATTTTGTTCTTGAATTTTTCCATTTTGAGTTGCATCCATTTCCGGAAAAAAGAAGCCGAGTACACCACAGCAAAGACAAAAAATTAAAAATTAAAATAAAAAAACAAAAAACTGGTAAAGGAAAATCGCATTGTGCCTTGTAATCGAAGGTACGCCTTTGTTTCTTCAGCCTCACTCAAAGGCGTCATCCCTGCCAACCCCAAAACCCTAGCCTCCGTTTCCTACCAAGGACCAACAATTTCAACCATGGGCCGTGACACGCCGCCAGTACCAGCAACGCCCGCGACAGCGCCGACATATCTGGCACCGGGGTTCAGATTTCACCCTACAGACGAAGAGTTGGTGATATATTACCTGAAGCGCAAGGTCAGCGGCAAACGCTTCCAAATCAATGCCATATCCGAGGTCGACATCTACAAAAGCGAACCTTGGGACCTCGCAGGTCTCTGTGCTAGTTCTGTTACAAATATATTCACCAATATAATATATACGTATAATAGCCATTTCCTCTCGAGGAAGCTATCTCTTGATTTTGTAATTTGTGGTTTCCGTATGGGTTTCTCGCTTACATCTTTTTTGGCTCGCTTTTTTCTTTTCTGTCTATGCGTTTCTTCTTTGCGCAATAATCTTTTTCGGTGGTTTGCAAGTGGTTGTTATATTTGATTTTGTTGTAATTGGTATATTTTTTAAATGGATTCTTTTGTACTTTGTTTTTCTTTTATTTTTTTTAAATGGGTGTTTAGGTAAGTCGGGGTCGAAGACCAGGGACCAAGAGTGGTACTTTTTTAGTGCATTGGATAAGAAGTATGGCAATGGGGCGAGAATGAACCGGGCTACAAGCGAAGGGTACTGGAAGGCGACGGGGAACGACCGGGAAATCCGTCACGGATCTAAGAGAGTGGGGCTGAAGAAAACTTTGGTTTTTCATGGTGGGCGAGCGCCGGGTGGGTCACGGACCAATTGGGTCATGCACGAGTACAGGCTTGTTGAGGAGGAATTGGAGAAAGCTCGTGTTGGAGTCACGCAGGTGAGGCTATGGCAAAAATGCGGTTAATTGTATTATGCATTTTTATACCTTTGTTTAGTCGTCGGAAAAAAGTATATCAAATGAGGTGAAATGTGATCTGGAACGCTTCTGGATCATGCTGTTTTGGTTTCACTGTATGAAAAATCACACCGTTTGGGACATCTAGTTGATGTTAGGGAACCGGAAGAGAGTGTTTATCTGGGGTTCTCTTAGAAGTGAGAATCTCAATTTAGGGGTTCAAAAAGTTATTTGTTTCATGCACTTTCTGAGCAACCAGAAAGCATTTTTGTTTTGTTCTGTTTTGCTAACTGAAAATAGGGCCGGCAACTCGTGTTTCTTTCTCAGGTCCAGGTTGTGGTTATTCGGGTTCATGTATATGAGCCATTTAATTAGAAGAGTCAGATTCCTCAACTTTAACCCACTTTTGTACTGTCGGGTTCTCAGGTTATGATAAAATGATCAACTATAAAGCGTGTGGGTTCAGGTTGCATCAAATCGAGTTTGGATCATATATCAGTTAACCCCAACCCAACAGTTTAATTAGATGAGTCAAATCTCTCAACCCCAACCTACTAATTTATTTTTGGGTTTGCAAGTCATATTGATAGTTCAAAGTGAAAACATATAGATGCTATTATTCTGATCGTTGTCATTATCGTCAAAATCATCACCGTTATTATTATTTTAATGTCAAAATTTTTATGTTTTGTGTTATTCTTTTGGTGAAGGATGCCTATGTGCTGTGTAGAGTATTCCATAAGAATAACATAGGCCCACCAAATAGCCATCGATATGCGCCCTTTATTGAAGAGGAATGGGATGATGGTATACCAGCTTTTCTTTCGGGCAAAGATGCCAGGATTCAAGTGGTATCTGACCCGGATTCACATGCTAAAGAAGCTAGCCATGATGCACGTGTCAAAGAAGCATGCCTTGGTGCATTTGTTGAAGGGAATAGCCATGGTGCATATGTTGAGAGTTATGGTGAGTGTGTTGAGAACCGCCAGGATTCATTTGTTGAAGGGAATAATTTTGAGCAGGTATGTTCTTTTTCTGAGTTTTATTTTTTTGCTTAATTTAGCAAACATTTCATTGAGGTGTTGTACTATAGATGCTGATTTGTACCATGTTATAGTTGCAAAAACATGAAGTGATAACACAAGTAATATGCAGACGTTCAAACAGGCAGGTGCATTGTGCACCAAGATTTTGATTGAATTTATTTGGATTAAATAATGATTTGATTGAAAATCTTTCCCATGTATAGGCACATTTGTTTCTGAGATTTCTTTCCATATCGGTTGCATTTGCTGAATTAATAAATCACTTTTAAAAATTTCCCATTGTGGTCATTTATTTGATTTCACTAAAAAAATCAATGAGATAGAAGGTGCCTTTTTCCATTTTCTTCCGTTGTCATATTTTATGTCTAAGACTTCTTACAAGTTGGAGACAAAATTATGAGATTGGAAATGTGCTGTTTTGTAATTCTCTCAGTTTATTAAGAGGGATGGCTATGTAACTCTCACAAATTGAAATTCCCAAGAGTTGTCAGCAAGTCCATAATCTTCAAATGTTGATGCATCAACAAGGAAGGAAAAGATTGACAGCGGAGCACTTTTGAGGTTAAGGTTTAATGAGTGTCAGGGAGTAGACTATCCTTAGATTTGTGGAGAAGACTTTAATGTTCTTTGGTTCTTGAATGTGAAAAGGGATTTTATAAAATTTGTAGCGCCACAAGGAAGTACTCCGAGTTTGGGTAAGGGCGCATTGTATTATATGGTTCTGTTGGTTGGGAATGCCACATAGATCTGATGACCATGGCACATAGATGTAATGGCGTAAGGTTCTATTGGATTACACCATTGTCCTTAAATCCCTATTTAGAATCCTGCTGCTCTTCTGCTAGGTTTATGGGCTTGATAGGAGAGATTTTGTTTGAAGAATATATAGGCTGAGGTTGACTTGACCACGGGATTCACCAGCAAGGTGGAGTCTTATCGATTGTGCATCTCATCGTAGATAATAGATATTGGTTGTGATCTAGTGCTATGAATGGATGCATACAATTCACATCACAGATATAGAGTATCTTATCTTCATATATTTATCCGTTATCTTTGATGCCTTTTAACCATGTATTATGTAGCTCATATACTTTGTATCTTCAACCATCGTTACATAAAATTGCATTCCAATGCTGGTTGATCGATGCAGGATACTCAGTCCATTAATGATGCTCCTCCTGGGAGTGCTAATGAAGTCCCAAGAGATTCTCAAACTGCGTCCGTCGACTGCAAGAGTGAGAGAATTGATGATTGTCCTTCACTGTCCATGGCTAATCCTAGAACCCCCCTAATATATAAAAGAAGGCGTCATTGCGAATCGAACTCTAACCATTCAAATGCTTCCGAGACTTCAACTAGGATTAGTCAAGATCATTGTTCATCAACAACCACCACCGAAGCTACAACATTGACCACGACAAGTACCACTATGACCACAGCAGCTCCTAGAAATTTTCTCTCTGCACTGGTGGAATATTCTCTATTAGAATCCATCAATCCCAAAGATAGTCTTTCGGTTTCTCCTCCATTTGATCCTGCTAATCTTGGTTCATCTGTGCCTCCTAGTTGCCTGAAATTCATACAAGAATTGCAAAACGAGCTCCATAAAATTTCAATAGAGAGGGAGACATTGAAGTTTGAAACGATGAGTGCCCAAACCATGATTCGCATTCTTCAATCTCGAATCGAGCATTTGAACAAGGAAAATGAGGATTTGAGGAAGAGTATCCGAGATGCAAGTGAGCGGTAGTGTGTGCATGGTAGTGTCATCTGTTGTTTTATTGTATGTCTATGCAACTCCCGAGGTGGCCTCATGTCTCAATGTGAGATATATGTATTCTTTTCCAGGGTAAGTTTATTGAACTTTTGTTTGTAAGAGCATCAAACTGATTAAGGGGGTCGTTTTACGTCTTCGATCCCCATGCCTTGCCAGGATGGGGTAATAATATATCCCAAAAAATAAAAATAAAAAGGAGATTGGGTAGTTTAGAGTCTTCACAACGAGAAACAGTGAATACTTGGGGTTTTGTTACTTTGTTCAACCTTTTATCACCAACCAGCCATTACAGACAAAATGCAAACACAAACACAAACCGAAACAGCTGTTTTTATGATGCTGCAACCAGAGGAGTGGTCTTAGAGGTAACAACAATGTTGAAGAACAAAGACGTTCTTTGTGTTGGTTAAGATCTTGGGCTTTATAGAGATTGATATATGGGACACTCCACCCAAGTTGGAGGGATACCTACTCTATGTTTTGGAGGGTTTTAGATGACTTCTATAGTTACCAGCTTAGAGATTTGGCAGGAACAAATTGACTTTATTTGCGAATATGATTAATTAATGATGTATTTAGATGTTGAGATGATTTAAGTTGATTTATGAATAATAATATTTTATAGATTATATTGAAATGTGTTTGTAAATAGATTAAAATATGTGTTTGAATATATAAAATCTATTTAAATGAATTGATTTTTTTTTTTAAATAATAATAAATCTCATCAATAGAGGTGTATTGAAGTAGTATATTCTTGGTCCTACCTTCCTTGCTCGCTAAGACTCTGAAAAGTGAACATTCTAGAGAGAAAGTAATGTCCGTCTAATAAGTTATCCAAACGGAAAACAAAGTAGATGGCTCCCACTTTTAATTCAACAGAGATTATTGATGTGATGATAGGTAGCTTTGACGGTACCTTTTTTCTTTTTCTTTTTTTTTTTAAAGGAGCTTTGACGGTACCTGAGTCATAAATACAGCCACGTTCACGCGGGTGAGATTTAACACTCACCGTCGCTGTAACCCTGACATCCACCCAAGCACTTTCCTCGAAATTATCTATTTTTCTTTTTCTTTTCTTTTTTAATGTTTTTGGGTTAGATTTTACCCGCAAACTCCCAACTTCCAACTTCTTCTCCAAGAAACTAGACTTTCTCATTTCTTCCTCCCTCGTTTTACTCTCTCTAATCTCCGTCGCACTCGCTCTCTGGATCTTCTGAAACACTAACCATATTGGCTATTACCCCTCCTCGATCGTTACAGTTCGAATTCTATGGGCCTTCATTCGGAAAATTCACTCGCCCCCGGGTTCCGATTTCACCCGACCGATGAAGAACTCGTCCGCTACTACCTTAAGCGCAAGGTTTCTGGCAAGCCTTTCCGCTTCGACCCTATCTCCGTCATCGATATCTACAAGTCCGAGCCCTGGGATCTCCCAAGTAATTCCTCTCCCTTTCTCTCGCTTTATTTTTATATTTTTACTTTTGTGTTTTCTTTTCTTTTTTTCTTTTTTTGTTGACTTTGGGGATTCGGTTTCATTTAGTCAAATCGAAGCTCAAGAGCAGGGATTTGGAGTGGTATTTCTTCAGTGCACTGGACAGGAAGTATGGGAATAGTTCGAGGACCAACCGGGCCACGGAGATGGGTTACTGGAAGACCACGGGGAAGGACCGAACGGTCCGCCAAAACTTGCGCGCCGTAGGGATGAAGAAGACCCTCGTTTATCACAGCGGCCGGGCACCCCATGGCGCTCGTACCAATTGGGTCATGCACGAGTATCGCCTCGTCGACGAGGAATTGGAGAAAACCGGAATTGCAATAGTAAGAGTGATAGGATTGCGATCTCTTTCCCTTTTTCGTGTTTTCGAGATTCTTATAGTTTGTGGGTATTGGAATTGACGTGTTTTTGGGTTGGGGCCAGGATTCTTTTGTGCTTTGTAGGGTTTTTCAGAAGAGTGGGACGGGGCCGAAGAATGGTGAGCAGTATGGGGCGCCCTTTATTGAGGAGGAATGGGAAGAAGATGATGTGGCGGCATTCCTGCCGTGTGAAGAAGCTGCAGTTGACGATGTGGTGGTTGGTGATGATGCATATGTTGAAGCAATTGAACTTGACCAGGTTTGTGTTTTGTGCCTTTCTTTTGGTTGGTAAATTGTGTCGTCGAGATGTTTTGAAGTGATTAACAAATGATTCTGATGATTTTTTGTCAATTTTGAGTATATTGGTGATAAGAATCTGTAGGGATGAGGTGGTTAATTGATGCTATAAGTTAGGTGTGTAAAGTGAGGTCCTTTTGAGGGCAAGATTAGAAGAATGTCACGAGTTGGATGTCATCTATTCGGAAGTAGATTTTGAGTTGTGTTTCGGGCGGCTATTAGGAAACATTTTTTTATGGCCCCCATTATTGTAAAAGGGGTTCGTTCAAGTATGCTGGGTAGTTCCGCGTGAGTAGTCACGTGGAACCAGGAACCTAGTGGCAATAGACATCCCAGATCTTTATATAAGTTCTACTTTTGCTCAAACTGGAAAGTTACTCTCAGTATTTCAGCTTTATGTTTCTAATTTTTGTGGTAATGGTTTTTTCTTCTTCTCTAAGAATCGCAGTCTTTGGATTCAACATGACATATGTTTGACTTTGAATCCTTGTATGTGATTTGAACATGATGATGGATATAACCTTAATGCAAGTATGTCAACCATCATATTGTTCCTCCATCTTTGCAAGCATATTGAGTAGTTGTGAACATCTGCGAGGTGCTCTCCATTGTTGCTTAGGATGTCTTATACAGAGTCCTGCTTGTTCTATTCCCTGCTGGTCTTACCTAATATTTTTCTTGATTGCTTCAGTACTTGAATTCTTATATTTTTGAAACGTGCTTTCCTTTTCCAGGAACTTGAGATAAGCAATCCATCTGAAAGTACTCCCCCTCCTTTGAACTTTTATTATGGGGATACTAGCAACGATGTTGAGCAGTATGAGGATTTCATTGAAGACTGTCAAAAGCCTATCATGGGCAGTGGTGAAACTTTTGAGCTATGTCATGACGAGAAGTTGGTTGGCATAACAGAGCAATATGGGATGGATATGAAACCCATCAAAGATGAATATTTTGTTGAATCAAGCAGTATTATGAAGCCATCTGAAGTCAATTACTCACTTGATGAGCCTTATTTGGATGCTATTGATAATCCACTAATGGGTGATGGATTTTTCCTTGAATCCGATGATCTTTTAAACCCGGTTGAGTCAGATGCTGCAGCTTTTGACATGCTGGATGAGTACCTAACATTCCTTAATGCAGATGATGACATGGCTTTTGATCCCTCTGAAATTATGGGGGCTGAAAACTCGTTTTCTAATCAAGCAACCCACAAACAGGAGGTAAATTGGTACTTTTGAAATACACAGAGTTGCACTTGTGATTTGGAATTTAGCATTGCAGCTTTTAATGAACTTATACCTCTTTAACAGCACTTAAATGGAGGAACTGAAAAAGTGTACATAGATAGTCAACAGCCATCAGAGGCACAGGGAAGCAATGATGCATCCTCTTCAAAACAGAAACCAGAGGCCGCAATATATGAATCAGGTAGGATTTATCTTAATTGAAGAAGTATCACATCTCCTCTTGTAACTTAGTTTTGGTATTTCCCTGTGTATAAATGTGGAAAGTTATAGAAGTTTGAAGCATATATGTAATCTCTTGAGGCTTGTATGCATTCTGGTATAGTTTTCCCTTGTTCTTTTGATCTTGGCTTATTCTTGTATGTCTGATCTATGGTGTAGATATTAAGAATCCATTCATCAAACATGCCACTCGCATGTTGGGCAGCATCCCTGCTCCTCCAGCATATGCTTCAGAGTTCCCCGCAAAAGATGTAACTCTTCAGCTACATTCCGCAGCACAATCTTCCAGCTCCGTTCATGTCACTGCTGGTATGATCAGAATAAGAAACTCGACTTTAACCAGCAATGGGACAGACTTGTTGCTTGGCAAGAGTGGTGATGTCAACTTCGCAATGCCCTTTTTGCTGCCACAAGGTGACACTAATTCTGCCACTTTGGTGCCAATGGCTGGCTTACATGCAGGCAAGACAGCATCCGTAGTTTCATGGGGCTGGTTCTTCTTAATATTCTTTTGGGCTCTAATTCTATATGTGAGCTTCAGATTTGCAAGCAACATATGCATCAAGTAGTGCCTCAAAATTATGATGGAACATTTTTTGACCCATGGTTTTCAGAAGAATCGTTGTGATCTTTGAAGGAAAAAGGGGGTGATGTAGGTTTTTAAACAATGTAAAATGTTATTTATTTTGTTTTGTATATACGTGTCTTTGTGCGAACGGGGCATATTCAAATATGGAACTTCTTATATTGTCTGTCTTGTCAATGTTATCCTTTAGCACCTGCAGCAAGTTGGCATGTTCTTACTTCTTATGATCAAATTTAGTCCAATTGAGATATAAATATGTTAAGTAGAGTCTAGATTGTAATTGAAAAAAAGTACAAAGATTAAAAATTTGCAAGATCTGATGAAATCGACCTAGCTGGAGTAATCGGTCATAACTTTTGTTTCCTATATCTGGTTGAGGTGAAATTGGTGTCGATGGAAAGATAACTTTAAGTAGGGGTGTTATTCGTATGGTACAGGGTGGGGGGCCCTGCCCCCACCTCCCAGGGGGTGGGGTTGAAACCGCACCGCACCACATCCCGCCCGTGCTCAACCCAATATCTAAAAAAAAAATTTGGTCCAAGTTTCACCTTGCTTAAGTATGATTATTGTATTATTTTAGCCTCCTATATAATGGTTGGCCTAGAAGGCTAAGACAATCCAAAATAACTCTTGAGTTTATATTTTTTTAAAATGTATAAATTTCAATTTATAATTAAAATTATATTATAATTTGGATCTAAAAACAAATTTAGACCAAAAAAAATTTTTAGACATTGGGTTGAGCGTAAGGCGGGGAGGGGCAAGCGGGGTGCACTTTCAACCCCACCCCAGGCAGGGTATGAAACCCTCCTACCCACATGGTGCAAGATGACGGGTGGGGAGGGGTTGCCCCATCCCCACACCATGCGGGTAGCACCCCTACACTGAAGATTGATTCTCTCTTGATAAACAGACTTCCATCATATTATGCTTGTGTTTGAGCGTTGTTGAGTCTATTGGTGTCTACATATTTTTTCCTGAAAGGATTTTTGGAGCTACTGTTGATGCAAAAATGAAGTTTGTGCTCATGGTGAAACTATAGAAAGAACAATGGTCCGAAGCTGCCCAAATGCAAACATCAAGTGGGATAGTCGTGGGGTTGAAAGTCAGATTTAGTTACTGCAAGTGTCTTATAAGTGTTTCTAAATTAGTTGTAATGAATTCAATTTATATAGTGAATTTTAGGTAGTGACTTACACCCAAAGTTGTTTTAAATTTTGAAAACATTTTATGAGTTTCCACTTCATTATCAAAATTGATGTGTTGATTATTTCTTGTAATCTTATTAATTAAATAGGCCAAAAAAATTGAAAAACATCTATTCACCCCTCTCTAGGTGGATTTGGAATATGAACCACTAACTTTTCAAAGAACCGTGCTATGTACAGTCATCGTTGGGAGCTTGCGTGCGGACGAAATGGATGTTTATATCATTTTCTCTATAATTTTGGTCAAATGTCAAAAATACCCTCCATTTTCTCTTCCTCCCTCAAGCAATGCAACATAACTCTACACTTTCATTTTTATCTCTCTTCCCAAAACACAGCCCAGACAAGTCAACCCAAAGCAAAGTGGTCTTGCATTTGAGTGTTGAAAATAGAGATTGATGCTTAAAAACAAACCACTTCAAAGATGGATTTAGTTGAATTTCTTTTCGAAATTTTAGTCTCCAACGAGAAAAACTTTGATTGCTCATCTATAAAAGTGCTCTAAAAATATATCTCATCCTCCAAAAACAGATGCTTAAAAATAGACCACTTCAAAGATGGATCCAATTGAATTTCTCTCCAAAATTTTAGTCTCCAACGAGAAAAACTTTGATTGCTCATCTGTAAAAGTGCTCTGAAAATAAATCTCGTCCTCCAAAAACATATGCTTAAAAACATACCGCTTCAAATATGGATCCAATTGAATTTTTTTCTGAAATTTTAGTCTCCAACAAGAAAAACTTTGATTGCTCATCTGTAAATGAATCATTCCACTCTTTCCCATAGGTAATATTCATGCAATTCTTCCTTTGAGACATCAGGATGAAGAGGAGTGCGAGTTGAATCCGGACATTTCTTAATGTGATGATTTCTTTGCATGCAATATGAACACGGTCGTCCAGCAATTTCAGTACAAGGCAAACAAAGATGTTTCAGTGCGATTTGACTCAGGAGAACTTGAACAATTAAAACAGTAGCCAAGTTAAACGATAGGTTTTTACTTCCACGCATTTTTTACTTTAATAAAACGAAGCGTTTCACTTCGTGTGCATGCAGGCCCCCAACTGGGATTACGTCTAGAATTTTTCATTTTCAAAATGCATACACAAACAACTACTTACGGTGCAGCAACTAGTCGAGGACTCAAGGGTTCTCCGCATAACTACAATTTTGAGACCAAAGAGCATTCACTCAAAGGTCATGGGATNACTTCAAACATTATTAAAAAATACAAAAAAAAAATTATAAATTCATTTAAAAATACTTTCTTAATCATTAAATAAAATAAAATGAAATTCGATACAAGATTTTGTGATTCTCCTTAATACACATTCTGAGAGTACTAGCATTGGCTTGATCAAATACATTTTCAAAATTTAGTCAATATCACACTTTTTTACATTTATCTATTCTATTTAAATTCAATCTCCATATTGGATTAGCCATTTATTCTCTTTATAATAATAAAATATTATTAAATTAATAATTTTTTTATTTAATTTATTTTTTTCACATTTTATAATTCTACCAGTTTAATATTGATAATAATTATATTCCAATTAAGTTAATATGAAAAGAATCATATTTTTAAAAGTCATTTAATGCTAATAACAAAAAATATTTGATTAAACTTATCAAAAATTCTATCTAAATTTCTTAATTACAAATTAAATAGTATTTTTATTGAAGTGAGAAATTAATATTTTAATATTTACTTTGAGTGAGAAATTATTATTTTAACTTTTGATGAATCAATTTGATACTTTAAATTTGACTAATCACTGTAACTAACATCCAAATTATTTTAGATATACTTAATCCAATGTGAGTCTTTTTAATATAAATTATATAAATTTTTACCAATCTTTAATTTGTCCAAGCCAATACTAGTGTTCTGAGTAGGCTAGGATTGACTGTTGGATCTGTCAGCAGAAAAAACGATGCCCTGCACAAATCAAATGATGCCAATTGCCTTCTGACCTGTCTGGGTTTGTCACTGATCCTTGGTTGGTTTGGCGCGGTTAGGCAGGTAGCCTCGGTGGAGTAGATATGGGTACTAATTTTGAATTAGACGTATTATGAGGAGCTGACGGAACCTTTTGGTTGTGGTGCTCTAGGCCTTGCTTCTCTCTATGGATGGTCTGTGATCTTGGTGGTTTTCTATTTTTTAAGTGTTGGTTGAGTTTCATAATATCTACTGTGAATGTCAGAGTAGCAATTGATTTTGATGAAATCTACCATGAGACACTGCCCATTTTGATTGTATAGCTATAAAGTTACGCCAACATCTGCTGCCACTTAGGGCTCGTTTAGATGATAAAATGAGATGAAATAATCGTAATAAAATAAAATAGTTTGAGTTAAAATATTTTATAAATATTTAAAAAATAAAAGAAAAAATTGAATAAAAATATTATAAAGTTATAATATTGTTTTAAGAAAAATGTTATTCGTAACCGGCTAGAGAAACCGTTAGGAAACCACGTCCGATGTGGCAGAAATGAAATGACCACGTTTTATTCAACTTGTCAAAACGCACGGTTTCTTCTTCATTTTGTTAGACCCAAGAAGCCCCCATCTCCACGAAGCCACAGAACTTTTTGTCTTCTCCAGAGCCACTCCCCCTTCGTCTTCTCCACAAACCAATGAAGTCTCCCTTCATCTTCTCCACCCACATCTAAAATCTACGAACC
Source organism: Pterocarya stenoptera (assembly GCA_003123785.1). Taxonomy (NCBI): domain Eukaryota; kingdom Viridiplantae; phylum Streptophyta; class Magnoliopsida; order Fagales; family Juglandaceae; genus Pterocarya; species Pterocarya stenoptera. Next base: position 12,067 of record QEOT01008217.1, on the reverse strand, counting down.
CAAAAACCCACAGAGCTCTACATCGAGCCCCTTCGTCATCTCTTCCCAACCACTCAGATCTAAAAGTGCCGAGAGAAGAAATGCCAACACTTGGGTTGCACTAAAAGTGCTGAGGGGAAGATAGGTTATTGCATAGCATACGACAGTGGTAAGAGGTATAAGATGGAAAATTGTTAAGTAAAGAAAAATAATTTTAAAAAAAACTGTTAAGTAAAGAATGATGATTAATTGCCAACAAATTATTGCCAATGGAAAGATAGATTATTGCAAAGTCAGGCCTTTGCATTAGATATGGAGGTGGTAAGAGGTGTAAGATGGAAAACTGCAGTCGAAGTGATGGGAACTAAGCTAGGCCTAGTCTTAAAGATTCTTTGTAAGTTCCAGATGGGCCAATTACAAGATCAAAAGCCAAGAAAATTAAGGAAGCAATACAATGATTGGTGCAATCCACTTGGGATGAAGCTAGCAAAAGCCCAACACTCAAGATGGGCTTGAAGGAAGGAGAACCAGTTGTATTTATTTTATTAGTTTAGAATAAAGAGGGCTTGAGGATGCTTGGTCTACATATGTTTTATTTTTATAAATTAGAGTTTTTGGGAAAGCCTTGTATTTTGATTAAAGGCTTTTTTGGAAAATTATATTTTAGAAACTAGGGTTTAGAAAAGTTATTGCAGCGACACTATTCATGCAACCGAATCACTGTAGCAGCACTATTCATTCAGCGAAGTACTGTTCACGCGTCATTATTCATCCAGGGCTATTTTTTGAAGAAAGGAGTTTATTTTGGGTTAGGATTTTAATTAGATTTTGCTTTAAATACACTTTATAACCTTTTTTGAAGATAGACAATATTGAATTTTCATTGTAAGTTAAGTTTACTCTTCTTGTTATAATTGAATTTTTGAACTTATCAAAGGTAAATCACAACCTTTGTGGCGTTTCTCCTTGTAATCTGAGTTCTTGAGACGGGTTCTTCAACAGGTCTAGATTTTAAGTAAGTTTTCAATTTAATTGTGAGTTCAAGGAATTCCTTTCCTGGGGATTCATATCATGAAGTGCTAAAGGACAGGCTGGTTTGTGCATCTCTCATGGCGGTGGACGACGTTGCAAATACCCTGAATGTAAAAAGGGTGCGCAAGGGAGCACCATGTTCTGCAAGGCACATGGTGGAGGCAAGCGTTGCATATTTACTAGGTGCACCAAGGGTGCTCATGAAGGGAGCACGCCATTTCTGCCACAAGACCAATTGCAAATTCCTTACGCCCAATTTTTCCTTCAACCAAGTCAAGCTTCGTCTAAATTGAAACATTTCCTTTTTTCGGTTTCATATGTTTTTTTTTTTTAATATATTGGCCACATCAGCCACGATTTCCTCACGGTTTCGCGGCTCGGTTGCCTGTAGCATTGCTGTTGTTTTAATATAAGTTTGTAATATTATTTTTGTTTTGAGATTTAAAAATATTGAATTGATTTTTATGTTTTATTTAAAAGTTTGAAAAAATTGTAATGATTATATAATAATTAGATAAAAAGTTGAATTAAAATTTGTGTTTATGATGTTTAGATATTGAGATGAAATGAAAAGATTTTACTATCCAAACCAAATCTTAGTAGGCTGTGGGTACAAACTTCAATGAGACTAGCTAGTCCTGGCCCAACAGGATTGCTGTGTTGCTCTTTTTGTACGACTTGAGATGCCCCGGTGCTTTGAACTCTTTTCGGTAGGAGAAATGATAGTTACAATCGTTAATGAGCTCGTGAGTGCGCAAGCGCCATGCAATCACTTTAAAAAAAATAAATAAATACGGAACCCATATAAAAATAATAATAATTTTCTAATAATAAACCCTACTCTTTTTCAGAGCGACTACACGACGCTTGAGTACTCTACGCCTGCATATAACATTACTCATTTCCTTTAAGTTACTGATCAAAAGGAGCCGGGAAAGAACAAGGCCAAATCCCACGCATTGGGGCACCAACCAAAAGACACATTTACAATGCACTTTTCTTCCCTTGAAACTCCCCTCTAATCGTCTTTGCTGCCGGCCCAAATGGAAAACAACTCCCATCTTTGCTATTCTAAAGTGCAATTGCCTACTCAAGGGCAGTCATTAACACGGTTATCATAGAAAGGTTTTTCAGGTTACACAGTTTAAGCAATGGGTCCCGAAAAATGATATACAGCAATCACACTTATTAAAAGTTCATAATAGAATTATTAGCAGAAAGATGATTTAGGCCAGATCGGCTTAGGCAAGGAGAGCAAAGGAAAATATACGTCAACACAAAAGCTCCAAGCTATACCATCGAAAGAAGTTATCTTCAAAATTTAACGAGAATCTTTATTTCATAAATAATGCAATGATCTTAATTTCAGTATCTAGTGTCTCTCCATACGGTTCATTGTGGTAGTTTTCGTATCACTTATTGAGATGAAAAGCAGCCCGATAAGTGTTACATCTCCCCAGGAAGCATCGTGTCCTCGGGTAGATCGCAGAAAGCAATGCCCTGCCAAAAGAAAAGACAGCGCATATGAAGCTGATACAAATACACAGCAGGAGGCAAGGGTGAGATAACTACAATATCTAGTATCTACCTCCCCTGTAAGGTGGGCCACGCATCTCTTCTCAGCTAGCAGTTCAGCTTCAGTCTGCAGAAAAGGGAAAAAAGATTATGTCAATTGGGGAGATCCTAAATTCCTTTTGCTAACTGACCATGACTTGGAGTGACATTACACCAAAATGAACTCTCTTCATTTTCTGTTCAAGTACATACTAGATAAGTACTGATTTTCAGAGCAAATGAATATTAGTTTAGCTTGATGCATGCTTAACCGACCACTTCATTGCGTGATCGTTCATTCATATGTATACTACAATGATTGTCACCATTGAGAAGAACGGATTTTGTTCTACTTTCATATTGAATCCGGACACCTCTTAAATCAGAAGATAGCTCACCTTGTTTATTCGCTTTAGAAGGTAGTCATCAAATATTACATCCTTGACAAATTCATAATCACCATCTCCCTGGAGGATGGGAAGAATAACGTATGAGGGTAACGTCAAATAAATAATATGAAAAAAAAAAAATTCAGACTTCAACTTACGTTTGATCTGCATGGCATGCTGAAAACAATATCCTCTGCTATTCCATAAGGATTTCCGTTGGTATAAACCTACAATGACACTGTAACTATGAGACTGGAGACTAAAGCCAGTCTTTAATGTGTCAGTCAAGAAACATGATCATGATAGTCCTTGAATTGAAAATATAACCTGATTACTTCTGCCACCTGGGCAGGAGTTTCCAGTTAAAATGGCATTCAACTAACAGTTTCACTTCAAAAAATCACTCTCTGATAACAAACATCTCACTATTGAGTCACCACACTGTTACTACTCGTAAATCTGATACTATGCTTACTGATTGATGGACTTTTTCATTTTGATCTGTTGCTTTCATATATTACAGAACATGGGACTCTTTGTTTTGACAAATTGTGAAGAAAAAGAAGAGAAGTTGGCAAAACGAAAACCCAAGACTATAACTGAATGATTTCCAAGAGCCTCTTCTGTTTTTCATCATATATGTTGTGATTTCTTTACTCCCGCCATTGGTATGAGTGGGGTCGGTGGATCTCCCCAACAGTACGGTTGCTTAGCAATTTTCGATTTGGTTCTCAACAAATTGACATCAGAAAAATAACTTATGTCTGTATGCTTGCATTCTAATGAAATCGAACTCACTCCAGATGAAAACCAATCACCCTCGGGGGTGGGATTGACTAAAGACCGGATTGCATCGACAATAGACACAGAAGTAGATGCAGCAGAAGATCTTCCCCATTTTTGGATCAGCACACCACCTCTCTGCAAATCACAATTTACTATTTAGCACCTGAAGATGAAACTCCTGTTGGTCAATAGTTGATCTTGCTATTGCACTGAACTATGTTTGCATCTTTGTCTATTATTGTTCTGCAAAGCTTACCTTTTGGACCTTCTCTGTAAATTCCTCTTCTAACCACTTGTGATCCTTGATAACTTCTTTGACACGCAAGCCATTGATTCTAGCATTTAAAAAGTCCGGGACCTGGTAAAGTTAAATGCAGAGATTCTTTAGAAGACCCAGGGGGGAATTTTTTCATGCTTGCTATTACAACAGGATCTCTTAACGACCTGTGTGGTTGAGTGGTTTCCCCAGATGGTCACGTTTGACACTTTATCATAGAAGACACCTGCCTTGAGGGCCAGCTGCGAAAATCATAGCCATTATTTAGAATAATTCTTTTTTGGCCATGACAACCATAACTATTTATAATTGCTGCCGGTAATTTTCATGAGGTAATTGTACCTGACATTTTGCTCTATTCTCGTCTAACCGGGTCAAAGCATGAAAATTTTTTGCCGGTATGTTTGGAGCATTCTTCATACAAATTAATGCACTGCATAGGAGAGGAAACACAACACAGTTACAGGCACAATATGAAAACAAAAAACTGTATATCCAGCAACCAAAAACAAATCCACTTACTTAGTGTTGCAGGGGTTGCCTACAACTATTACTTTGACATTACGGGATGCAACGGCATTGAGAGCCTTTCCCTATAACAATGGAATAAAAACAGAAGACATGAAACAACTTGGTATAGCCTTGCAGAAAACGTTATGATTCATACCAAAATGAAAATGTGAGCGATACCTGCTCCGCAAAAATCTGCCCATTTATGTCTAGTAAATCAGCCCGTTCCATCCCAGGCCCTCGAGGCTTTGCTCCTATTAAAATGGCCCATTCTACATCTTGAAACACATCATATGGATCAATGCCTATACTAACCTCCCTCAGCAAAGGAAACAAAGAATCCTCCAATTCCATAGCAACACCTGCATGAATTAGCTCAACATGGAGATACGTCAGAACATCATTCTAGAAAAATTATTCTTAGAAAATAGTAAATCTGAAGACAAATAGGTACATAAAAAAACAAAAAGATTCAAGAGAGATTTTTTTGTACTATCTATACTTTGCTAATAGCGTAAAATAGAATATTGGGCATGATAATTAAACTGGAATTTAAGTTCGCTCAATTCCTTAACAAGGAAAAACAAAATATTTTTTCAAGAACTGATATACAAACCAGTCCCGCTGACAGATTCTTTTTCTTCCTTTCGTTTGATTTTCTAGTCATAATCTTGATCAATAAGGAAGGAGAACTCAGTTACTACCAATATGTCCCCGGCTCCTTTATGAAAGAAGGATCATACACCAGTAAGTAATCATATATTTCCACATTGAAAAATTTTAGTTAACTATTCTGCTAGTTGTGTCCCACCTATGGAAGGGAGTTTGAATCCACACGTGAAGAGGAATATCAGAATATTAATTAAATGATTAAATTAAACACTTCCTAATTAACAGTAGACTTTTAAAACAAATAATTTTTTTTATCAAAATGTCCTCCATTTTGTTCAAAGAATAAACAAAATGTTTTGTTTTACCCATGAAAGCATATGCCCTTAGCTTTTGGTTTGGTTGAAGATATATTTTCTTATGTGATACAAACAAGATGATCTTATCTCACACCTACACTTGAAGGTAATAAAGAGAGAAAAAAAAAAAGATGAGCTCCTCTTTCTTTCACAACTCAGGAGACATGCAAGATGAAAGTCTCATGCATGCATTTGTGTTGCCAGTCTTTATAATGAAGGAATTTTCCTATTGATTACAGGGAAAAAAACCATGTTCTAAGGATAGAGATAATTGTGGTAATAGGGGAAGGTCATTTCAATTAAATATATTGCTTGGGTCGAACAATGCTGCCCTGTTAACTTTTGCAACTAAAACTCTCATCAGAGTGTTGAATTAAGAAACAAACCTTCAAGGGCTTGGAAGGACCTTTCAGAACCCAATAATTTCAAAGCAATAGGTTGATCAGGACCAAAAACCTCACCAGATGCAAGCTGGACAAATAAATATAAAGTCAGATCCTATGTCCAGAAGAAACAGCTTTCACCTGTTATTACCAGGTCATGATGTTATTTCTTCCGTTATTTCTTTCCCTCCACTGAGCAGTTAGTTGTGACTTGGTCTTAGTGCTTCAAATGCTGTGGACGCGGATTCAATTTATGTGAATTTGCAAAAGGTGCCAATAAGAGTTCAAAGGGAGCTTAATTAATGGGCTGTGCATGACAACTTTTCAGTATTTATCCGAATGAGTAAGGCATTACCTTGATGAAAAACATACATAAAAAACAAGTTTTTTTTTTTTTTTCATTTTATCTTTTTAATGATTTTATGCTATATGCCTGTGATTTTGGACAGCTAAAATCTTAAAAGAGGTTTTTCACAAAAAATAAAAGTTTTGGTACATAATTGCATCAACAGGCTGGGGTGAATCTTACTATATACACTGGAATCCTCCAGTTTCAATTTTTCAAAACAAAAAAGAGTTCCTACGTCAAACTTATGGGAACAAACTAATGATGATAGGAATGATTGGGTCAAACCGCAGGCTTAAATCTTAATTGCTTAGTATCCCATGCACAATTTTGGTGGCGATCAATGTCAATTTTAATCTAGTAAAGAGTGCCAAGTTTTTTTTAAAGCAAAATATATATACATATAATTATATATATATATAATGACCACCAAAGAACAAAGGGAAAAAAAAAAAGATTCTAGGCTTTGGATTTAAAAACTCTTACTTTGAAAAGCAGATGATTAGATATCATCCCAGCAGCACCCGAGACTGCAATATTAATTAATTTCTTCCACGATTTTGTCTCTTCTTCCTGGGATCACGCAATAAAAGACTTGTTAGATGTAGAAACGCGGATTAAAAGAAGAAGAAAAGATCTAATTCTGATGAGCCTTTGCCGCATGAAAAGAGTTAAAAGAGGTCAAGGATATGGACTTGTCTCTTCTCCCACTCTCACCCTCTCCAAAGAAACATGCACGGGAAAGAGAATTCATGAATACGGGGAAAATAAACAACTTGAAAAAACAGAACAACTTTTATCTTTCAGAAACCGGAAAGGGAGAAACTTTTACAATCTACTGCAATACAGGCCTTTTGTGAAATCAACACTTGTGAAATCACATAGTATATTTGAGTTCGAATCCTACCCAACACTCTATCTCATTTAATTATATATTCCACAAGTGTTGGCTCACTCATCGAGAGGGAGTAAACTTTTAGGATAAATAGTGATTTCACACCTTGCATCCACAAATGATTACTACGCATAATGGCAAACGATATCAATACATTTATAGTAGGCATTGGAACTACTACTCAATCGAAATTTAATATTTAAATTCACGATGAGTGATTGTGCTAACATAAAAAGACGAGCATTTCCTGGACGGAAACTTACAGCCTTGAGATCATATGTGAGGCAGAACACGCCGTAGCATTCAGTCTTGTTCTTGGGGTCCTCATCTTGCACTGCGACCGGAGATTTAACTTCACTGATAATTTAACAAAACAAAAAACCCATAAGACTATGGTCTCAGCCAAGAATTGGTGGGGATTGCCTAGAAGCTTACTTTGGTGCAACAGAGCACGAAATTGCGGTGCTTCTAGCTCGAGGGGACGGTCGAAAAGCGCAGCGGCGG